>MU178036.1:7842-27464 GCA_016695465.1 Suillus americanus | reverse complement strand
GCCCTTGCAAGCTCCTGTGACATGCACGTAGATGCTGAAGGTAGCCTGTTCAAGACTTCTGACTTCTGTCCATCGCGTCCCAGATCCCCATTCCGATTTATACCACCTCCCACTTCTTTCAATTCGTACGACCGCCCTAGTTGCCTCACCTGTCAATCATATTCTACGACAGGAAGCTGGATACGACACATGTATACACTTGTGGTCGCATTTTATCAGCGTGCTCATGAATTAGAAGATTTTCGCTCGTGTTGTGACTAAGCATCGGCATCGAGTGAGTAGAGTGAATTTCAAGGAAGAACGTTGCTAACATTGAGAGAAACCGACTTCATAACTACTTGGGCGTTGTTCAAACCTGTGTTAGATGTATGATCTTCTATGGTAGTGTCGTTGTTGGGCCCAACCTAGCAATGCCAAGAACGCCCCGAATATGCACTGCATAGCACGTTGCCAAAACCACGAATGGTTCTCCGATCGATATTTCAAATATTCTGTACGAGTCACTACTTTGCGATTTCACCTACAGCATCTAACTTGATCTCATCGGTTTCACTGGATGCACATTGTATTTCTACAGGAATTCAGGCTGAGGCACTTACTTCGATCAATCAGATGTCATCCCTCAAATTTCACCTTGGTAATGTAAGCGCTGGATTGTGGCATATCAAGTACGAATGCGATCGTTATACGTCCACCAAGTTTCCCGCTCGCTCACTCCCATCCTCTAATAGTATGACTCTGGTCTCGAATGATCCCAGTTGGTGGCCATTCATCAATGGGAGTCTTATTTTCAGCTATTTTATCGGTTCGTGGAGAGTCAGACGCATGATGATGGTGATGATTTGATTCACCTTGACTCCAATTTCGCAGTTGCTGCCTCTGTTGGGCTAATGTACGATTGGGGTGAGCAAGACTGAGTATAAAAGAACCACTGACATCTTTATGCTATTCTCAGCGCTTACGTTCGGACAAGAGGTACATCGATCCATTACTGGGGCGGTCCACTTGCTTAGAATTGTGTTATAGGTTGAATTGATCTGGGTGAGCGGACTCCCGCATCAAAAGAACGACGTGAAGATACAACTTTTTCACGGCAGAGGCAACGGTGGTCCCTGATGACCTTTCTCTATCTCAGTGTATGTAGCTTGTGTTTCAATGTTTACGCCTAGCAAGTCCAAGTTTTGCTGACTTCAAATATCCTAGGTGCGATATGCTGGAATAGGATATGTTGTGTACGTTTGGATGTTTAAGACATTGATGTTGTGCTCATCACCCATCTCTCACAATCAGGATGTACATGTTGGGCATGTATCCTCGCATACACTCTGTTTCTTTCTTGTGACGGGCGGCATACAGTCAATGTTCCAACAATTTCGATGACAGATGCAGTGAGTATTCCACATTTGATACCTTCCATTCCCGTCCAAACTGAACCATCATGCAGGGGTGAGTGGGATTTTTGAACAACTTGTTGGTTCAACATAACGACTCCCACAGTTGTGAGTTTGTTTCGAGCCTGTCAGCCTCCGAAGTTGATAACTAATGTTGCTGGGTTTGTCAGGCCTTACCGTGTATAATGCATGTAGTTGGATCAGTGACATCGTAAATGCAATACTGGGCGGTGAGCTATGCACCTCCGTGATATTGACATGGCTAAAGCATCATGCAAGTCATCATGATCGCTCGATTATATGCCATGTATCAACGATCCAGAAAGGTGCTGATATTTCTGATTGCCATTTTTCTGGCCATCAGAATCGCCAACGCAGCGATGGCCGCAATAATAACGACGCAGACTTTAGGGGGTAAGCTTCAATAATGTATAAAATGTTTACGGCCACCAGGCTCATCGACAAGTACCAGAGGAATTGGTTCTCTCTGGCATCCATCAGTGCTTGAATGTCTATACGGGAAATACCCAACTTATGGTTTCCATGACTTGGATGCTTGACACTGTATGGGAGGTCCTTGCGCTGTGTCTTGCGGTCTGGATTGCTGTAAAGCACTTCCATGAACTACGACAACACTCAACAAGAGGTATTATCAGGGACTGTTTCACAGTGTTAATGCAAACTCACGTTAGTTACTTTGCAAGGTGAGCTCATGGTTTAAGTGTGAGTCTCTTGTTCTGCTGACGTTTTGCACATGCTAGTTTTTTGGCTATCTCTTGCTTCCAGATTGGTTTCTTCTCTTCAACGCTGTCAGCGGTATGTCGAGCTGTCACCGACCTCTACATGCGACCATGATTCATCATTTCTATAGGACCAATATTCCCTGGATACTCAGATTTATCTTGGTGTCCGTAAGATATTCCAAGTCGTGGAGTTGTTTGTGCTGGGACCACGCCTGATCCTCGGTGTTCGAGAATACCACGCTGAGCTCGTGGCGAACTGCGACACAACAATCGCCATGACTTTTCAGGAGCGCATCCATGTGTCAACTAGCAGTAGTGTGTAGCGCAGGAGATGCTCAATATGATTGATTTGCGATGAGCTGGTAGTATGCAGGGAGCGGGAGAATTTGTTTTTATTTATTCCAGGTTTGTTGTTGTACTTATTTATGTAACTTGCGAAGTAGACATAGGTCATGCAAGAGCTTTTAGCGAACTAATAGTAGAGATCTCTTCCCGACGCTGAGGTTCACGCACTCGATCTCAGTAGTGCTGTCAAGATCGCAGCGGCTGGTGGAAGCTAACATGTTCGCTCTTGATGACATCGCTGGAATATAACAGTTTCCAGGACCTTAGAGAATTACTTCATCACTCGAGTGGCGCCTGTAGACCGTTTTAGTACCCCACTGAGTACCTTCTAGGAGGATCTTGGCTCGTTGATTAGTCTACCTCATTAATCGTAAGCGGATCCGACGCTGCAGTGCCACGTTGAATTGGGATGATGAGAACGAATAGCGAGAAACTAGTAACGAACGCGGACGGTCCGACTCGGAGCTAATTTTCAAGTGTCGTTAGAACAAAATGGATGCTTCATGGTGTACAACAAACAAACCAGTAAGAATAATGATTAGACAATACCATTTGCTCAAAATCTTGAAGTCAAAGGAGTCGCATATACTCAGTCGCATGCTAGTGGCGAGAGGGTCAAGCTGCAGTTCGTTGACGGCATGTCATAATCCTAAAACTAAGGATGGACTACAAATTGAATCTTGTTAGTATAAATCGAAGGCATTGGGGCCCCTAGTGTTGCTTACATCAAATCCTGGTTTATGCGAGTTCGGAGTGAGAGACGTAGAGACCACTAAAGGGTGAAAGGGATAGATCTACGACAAATTGATAAACATGCATGAATGTGAAGCAGAAGCAGGCTATTACGGAAGGGCTCGTCTCTACAATCGAGCAGTCCGTGCTGCAGTATTTCAAGTTTGCCAGTGACTGTTCCATGTCCCATCATTCGGCCAAGCTCAGGCTAGAAGGACGCTATCGACATCTAGGTGATCCACATGGTGATCTGCAAAGGAACGATGAATATCGGAAACACGTTCACAAATCTCTGTGGAAGTCTTTACCATACGCTCATGAGCGAGAATATCATGAAATGAATACCAAGGTCATGCAGAGTTAGTTGCCCACCTTCAGGCCCAATATATTGACTGATGGTGCGTTGAAGTAAATGACAAGAAAAGTCGAGGATAGCTGAGGGGGTGAAATGAGTAGTAGGATGAGACGCGTCGAGAGTAGGGTGAAGAGGGGAGGCCGAATAAAGCTGAAGTGCCAGGCACAAATGCAATATTTGTTATGATTCTGGCAGTTCCCAAAACTGGCCAGAGTCGGGTGCTTGCAGGGGAAAGCCAGACTGCCCGTCGCTGTGAAGTCTATTCATAGGATTCTTCCTTGTCAATTTTCTGAAGATAAGTCTGGAGATTATGAACTTCCACATAGTAGTAGAAGAACGTCTAGCGCCAGATGTCTTTTAAACTTGGTGGCCGTCATGGCGGCATGTAATTGAATGTGTGATATCTCACGGACTCAGAATGTGAAGGGTAGAAGTCTGACTGGCGCAACTGCCGTGCTAGTAGTGGAGCGTAGCTCGACGTGGGCTGTGCAATTTGGTGGCGTGCATTTTATAAATTGAAAGTTAACTTGAGACAAAACATTGTATGAAGCAGCAACCCACGTGATTAGCCCCATCAGGAAAACGACAGGTTCCTTATTTCTCCTTATTCTACTTGATCACCCTTGATTTTCGTCAAGAAGATTTTTCAGCCGACTTAATCATTGCTTTTTCTACTTGTGAGAAAGCGGTTCGAGCATTCAAATAAGTCCATGTGCGAAGCTCAAAAAAGTGGAATTCAAGTGTCATAAGTAAATACTGTACAGAAAAAGCCTAAAATGCGATTTCAAAAGAGTGATGATCTGCATACTTGTTAACATAAAAACAGTGGAAAATATCATAGGTCTGATAGTGCTGATGTTGTGGAGGAATAAGTTGAGTACTGTATACAGGAAGAAGGTGTGCGGCGTGGTAGATCAAATCGATATGAATGATGGAAATATGGGGCATGTTGTTGGCATGATGAGCAGGCTGTACAACCCACATTCTGGTATCTTCATTGGGCAAGTCTCCAATGGTATCAAACTACTGCACAACTGCGCATGGGTATAATTGAGCCTTGTAAGTAAAAGAAAAAAATGACAGTACTCGTGTGACATCCATACTCCTCATATCGTCGAGACCCGGATTTGTGTTGACAAAGACACAATCAAACCAAGGGTGCTTGTTTCTCCATATCAGACATGTGTGAATATACTCACGGTGCATGCCCCCGATACCACTGATATCACTCGGCGCAAAGAATCTTGAACATGCAGAGTTAAAAACATTGATTTTGTCCTCAAATTGGGGACAACAAGCAAGGGGAACCTCTGAGGGGTCACGGGGATCATTGGGGTTGAGTTGACTGAAGAGAAAGCGTCGCAGAAGATTGGGAAGATGTGGGACTGACAGTTCAAGTGCTAATGCAGTAGCAGTGCAAGTACGTTTACGTTCTAAATCATATGTTAGTGTGGTTTGACAGAGACAGGTTCTAGAATGACTCAGGAGGCATTTTAGCCAATTCCACATGTGCTTTGACATCAGTTGGTCCATTGTCGACTTCATTATCATTTTCATCATTGTCGTCCACCGTAGTATTGACAGCCTGAGTGTTGGGAACCAGATGAACAAGTTCGTCTGGTTCTGTGAGATTAAGGGTGCGCAGTCGTTCTATTTGAGTATCAGCGAGAGTACAATAGCCTAATAATATAGTTTTGTACTTACCTACTTCGAGGGCAGCTGCAGAAAGGCATGTACCATCAAGCATCTTGCATTGGGTAAAATCAGCACGCGAGGCTGCAAGCTTGTTGAGGCGTTGATTTGTGACCAACATTTGGCCAAGTGCGTTGTACCGGCTGGAGTGCCTCCATGGCTCCTTCACTGCTTTGATATGCTTAGCTTCAGTAATCGAAGAGCACAGACCATTTGGGGCCCCAAAAAGTTGAATGAGGAGTATGTAGTGTTGAAGGGAATGCTGGCGAGGGAGCGAGAATGTAGAAACAACATTGAGTGCTTCAAAAATTTTCCGGTACTGATAGAACTGGTTGAGTGCCTTGTGGATTTGCTCGAGAGTCTTCTCCATGATAATGCTATGTCGGACAAGATAGCAAAACTTGAGAAAGGCTCGAAATGTGTGGACCATGTCCACAGGGATGTACCCCTCAATGGCGGATAAGTATACCTATAATAATATGTCAGTAAGATATTAGTAGTTTAATACATGAAAAAATACCTTCATGAGGGCTTTTGAGTCATCACCTGTCCACTGCTTAAAGCCTCGTCCTTGTGGGAAGCGGCGAAGACCAGCAAAGGCCGGAACAGCAGCGATTCTAGATACAACTAGTTAGATAGCTATACCTATGATTAAAATACACTATTTACCTTTGATCAATGTCGTCCATGATGCGCTCGGCATCTTTCTTTGAGTGCATCTGGTATAGGTACTTCTCGATCCAATCCACCAGATGATCTTTAAATGTCCCTTTGATGAGCTGGTGAAGGACATCAGGGGCAATGAGTTCATGGATGTTGGCCCGAGCAAAATTGTTTGTAAATGGCTAATATAAAGTGTTAAGGGGTCATGAAAACATAGTGCAAATGATAGGGCTTATGACAAGATTACTGACAATGCCATATTCATCCCATAAGGCATCAAGAGTACCCTCCTCAACAAGCACATCTGTATGATGATGACAGTGCCAACCAGCTGGCTCGTCTAGATTGACACGTGAAGACAAACATCTGTACAATAACTAGTTTAAGTAGTTGACTAAAAAGATGAACGAGTACATACCTTGGGCACCAGCCACGCACAATGCATGTCAATAAGACTTGCTCCTTGTAGTCAGCGATATATGGTCCCAGACCATAGATAACACGGCGGAAATGACCATCGCCAAAACATGCGACTTCGTACTTGGTGATACCAGGACAAAGTGTTTCAAGAATCTTGGAGAGTGAGCAGTGAAACAATTGCCGGTGAAACTTTCAGAACTTCACATCGCTAGTCGCATGCTCCTTCGTCACTGTCTCAGGTAAGCAAACAGCGTGTTTAAGAAAAACTGGACTTACTCTTGGGAATAGCAAGAAAGGCGATGATACTAACTGCGTCACGATGAGCTCGTCTGACATTGTTGCAAACATTGCCGATAGACACATAGAGCTGGTAATACTCATTGTTTCCTGTTGTGACAGACACCGTAGTCTTGTCGCTGCCTAAAACAACAGGTACGAAGGTGGATCTGTGTGATTCTGGATCTTCTGAGATTATATCCTGGTGACACTTGTTAGATTCAAGGGAGTGATCAAGAAATTGAAGAACTTACAGCCTGATCCCATGCCCAATCACCGGACATAAAGTCCTTCCACTGACGCTCATTGCCATCGGTTGAGAACTCACGGTAGGGTCTGTAATAAAACTCTTTGGCATAGTCAGCATTTGCGAGCATGTTGCGAATGACCTCTCGTGGATCACGGTACCAGACTTCGAAGACTTGATCCATCCATGGTGGGACATCAGTGTCCGGTCTTTCGCCATTGTAGTGAACTGAAAATGACTGCCATTTGACGTCTCCGAGTGGTGTTTTGTCGATGGTTTTGTAAAGGTCACGACAATCAGTGAATGGGGGCTTGTCATTGTGTTTCTTGAGGGTCGAGGCCCAGAGATCAAGAAGTTTATTGACCTGGGCTGCAGGTGTCTGATTCTTGACAAAAAAATACTCGGCTGTTTCAAATTCGATATGATTTTGGTAAGGTGTCCAGTCGGAGGAAGATTTATCAGAGAGCGGTTTAGGTGGGCTTCCAGGGGGGAGAAACATGCCGTTCTCATCACAAGGGCGGGCTAAAGGTATACATCAAAACATTGTTAGAAAACTGTTCTAATAGCGAAGTCAAGCATTACCATCAAGGTCCTTGTGAAAGTTCCGATATAAGCAGTCTCCCGGCCCCAAAAACTCAGTGTCGATTCTCAGAGCTGGCGAGTTATGCATCCCGTCATGTCCCATCAGATTCAACCAATCATTCTCTACTTCTTGAAAGTTGAACTCTGCCTCATGTGGTTGTGCAGGTTTCAGCTCTTCAGAAACACTGGCACGGTGAGAGTTAGACGCCTTTGTGATTGTAGGATGGGCTGAATTCCAATGTTTAGTTCGTCCCGCTTGAGTTTTGAAATAGCGCCAACAATTTGAGTGCCCACAAGAGAGTTGGAGTGCATTGTGGTCTGGTCAAGAGTTCCGGTTCCTTTGGACAATATCAGCTGCAGTTAAAGGCATGAAAAAATGGGGCACACACATAGTATAGTGGGGTTTATGCTTAGCATTGAGAAAATGAGGTTTCGGTCCAAAGGAAACCGAGTTTTGAGCCTAAGTGCAATGGTCCTAATCAATACACGTTGTCCATGTTTGGGATAAGGGCACCACACACTTAAAAGTTTTCACCGAACCTGCTACCTGCAAATTCCTGTCCATCTCACCTGCAGCTCCTCACCCACATCTTTCATATCAACATGCCTTCCCAATCCGCTGACGCTGCTCCAGGTCGTCATACTCATCCATCCAATGCAACTGCACATCCCGGTGCGATCCTTTTGCAGGCAAGGAAACCCCGATGCACAACAGAAGAAGTTGCTGCTGCTTGAGAAGAAAAAGCTGCACAGGTAGCAGCACAGGTAGCAGCCGCTGAAGTAGGTGCTAAGTGCATTGCTGGCATAGAGCTGGAGATGGAAGCCAAGCAGACGAACATGCTGGTGAGGAAGGCTAAGGGAGTTTGGCCTTGTCCAATTCCCTCCAAAGGCAAGAAGGCTGTGAAGGACAGTCAGAATCAGGTGGATGCTACAGCAGCCTGTGGTGGAGGCAATGAGGTTGGAACCAAGTTGAATCAAGAGCCAGAAATACTTACCCAGATGGTTGATGCACTAATGGACCTCGACGACAACCAGGATTCACGCAGTGAGCTCAGTACCATCAAGAAGAAGATTACCAAAGCTTCATTGAAGGATGCTGTCAATCAAGTGTGTGAGCAAATCAAACGAACTCCTGCTGATTGTGGCGGAGATAAGGTTGCACGTGTGCATAAGAAAGGCAACTCGCTTGATGTTATCATGTAAGTTTCCCTGACCCTCTCATCATGCTCCTGCTCACCGAATCGACTATGTTCTTCCTCAATTTAACTTTGAACCGCAGGAAAATGCCTGAGTATACTCTGAGCAACAAAGTCAATCACAGGGTCTCAGGTGTCGAGATACCAATCAAGAATCCAACTGCGCTGAGTCATGTGACTCACACGTTGGGGTCGCCTCCTCCTTCAACAATTTTTTCTCATTTTACCAGACCTTCCAAGACAGCTCACAGTGAAATCCTCACCAATATCCCTAAAGGTCCTCAATGTTCTGGTGTAGATGATGTGCTGGGAGGTTGTGCTGATGATGAGGACAAGGACAAGGCTGACGAATTGGAACACCTGGCTGCACATGGGATCACTGCCAAGGAAGGGAGGTCAGCTGCAGCGGTAATGTTTTAATTTTCACTTGCGAGAAATATCTGATATAGTATTTAAAATATGGCGCTGACTCTCACCATTGACGACTCTGATGATGAGTTGGAGATTCCAGCAGAGTTCCGCACTCCCTTCACCCAGCGTTCACCAGTAGGTTTGTCCAAGGCTTCCTTCGCAGTTGGCAGCCTCAATAGGAAGGCCTCTGAAGACCTTGATCTAACCCTCGGGAGTGAAATTGAAGATTTTTCAGACGATGCCAGTGAGTCAGCACTGATCATTGAAGTTAACACTATCGCACTCACTGCACCTTCAGTCAACAATAAAATGGATATCGACCTACTAGACAAGAGTGATTTGACGTACGGAGTGAAGTCTGAGAAGCCCCCCCGTACCACAAGTTCGGTGAGAATCTAATAATCTATAGTAGTACTTTCTGACGCAATTTTTTTTAAATTAGACATCAGTCATGACCACAGACGTCAAACCTGCTCTTACTAAGAAGGCAAAGGTGCTTTCAACGTCACTTGGTGCTACTCCTGCCAAGCCCAAGGAACAGCAATCACTCAATGTTGACATGCCACACAACAATTTGAAGCCTCGAGCGCAATACCAAAACACCAACCTCCCTGATCAAGTCCAAGCGGACCACTGTTGGGCTAAAAAATTCCTTCCGACAATGATGTTGTGGGCCGGCAGTCAGGAATCCCTCTGGAGCATCCCAGGTGCAACTCTACTGACACATATCCAGATTGTGTTTCAGGCAGTCTACCCAGAGCTGAATCTTGCAATTGTTCAGAACGGAGCTGTTTTCTCACTTGTAAGTGTTTGTCCCGCCAGATGTCTATGATACCTCCTTACTACTATATCTACTCAATATAGACTGTCCAACGACTTTCCGAGTGGCAGAGCAACTTTGGTTCTACAGCCATTGCGATCATCTTCAAATTTCTGACAAGCAACAATGACTGTGACCCAGAGGTTCTTGCAGGGCTCCTCTTGAAGAATTTTGCCTTCATTTTTGAGGACATGGACAAGTGTGAGCCTGATGGGGCATTCCGCTCTGCATTTATGCTGCAGCTCCTTGGAAAGGCCCATCTTAGTGCTGTTAATGGTCATGCTATCGTTCCCACATTGAAAACCAAGGACCTTGCATCAAAAAGGATGGCCAGTGTTATCGCATTTTGTGCTACAGTGGTCTGTTCATTTTCTTATTAGCAATGCTTGAAGTCCCTCTCAATTTATTCACATAGCTCGAGCGTGCCGTCACATTGATCTCAGAAGGCGATATCAAAGTTGAAAATATCTTAGCATCAACCCCATCGCACAGCAAGTTGAACATCAAGCTTCCCAAAGTACTCAACAAGTGACGTGAATACAAATGAGCAGGAAGGGGAGCAGGACACTAGGTAATATCAATCTCAGTCTTGTTACGTGGACTGATTTTATATTCAAGTACCTAGGTAAGATCACTAGCAAAGCGTTAGTGTTTTACATGGTGCGGGAGTGTAGGTACTTACATCTCAGTCTCATTACGCGGACTGAGATGCTTCGACATATGTACTCAGTATATAAGTGCTCACTTTGGAGCGGGTAGAATAGGAATGAAAAATAAGAGTGAAACATATCTTTCAGCCAATGTCAGAACTCGTTGTCTCCTCACACTGAGCCTTGGGTTGTGCTCGCCTAGCTCTCCTCTCCTCCTTCAGACGACTCGGATTCCAACACTCCCCCTTGAGCATAACCCAGAGCCATTGAAGCTCTCAGCTTCTGCAGGTGAGGACGTGGGAGGGCCTTAGTGAATGCATCAGCGACATTGTCGTCTGTAGGGCAATACAGCAACTTGAATGTGCCGTCTTTGATGTGCTGACGAACGAAGTGGAAATGAATGTCGATGTGCTTCGTACGTGCCTGGAACTTTGGCTTGGATGCAAGGGTGATGGCGGCTTGGTTGTCACAATAGATGGGCATAGGAAGGGGTAGTTCAGTGTACAGCTCTTCAATGAGCAGCTGTAGGTATAGTAGCTCACGTGCGACTGTAGTCAGGGCAATATACTCGGCTTCTGCTGTAGAGAGTGTGATGAGTGGTTGTTTTTGGGCACTCCAAGCAACTGGCCCTCCATTGAGCAAGATGACATAACTGGACATAGAATGATGGTGGGGTTGCGAGGCCCAGTCTGCGTCAACGTACACTTCTAGTCCAGCATCAGTGTTGCTGAGGGTGAGCTCTAAGTCAGCCGTTCCCTTCAGGTAACACATCACGCGCTTGCTGGCCTCCCAATGCACCTGACCAGGATTCCTCATGAATTGCAAGAGAGTAGCAATGGGGAATGAGATATCTGGTCTGGTGCTTGTTGCTGCATACATTAGTGAGCCAATTGCATGCTGGTAAGGGATGTTCTGCATTGCCTCGTGCTGGACATGAGTTGCAGGTGAGTGAGCATCAGACAATTGTGCTGTGGAGTCCATGGGCGTCTGGGCACTTTTGGCGTCTGTAAGGCCAAAACGCTCGAGTACGGTGTCGACATAGGCTCGTTGAGACAGAGTGATGGTGTGGGCAGTGCGATCATGTTGGACTTTGAGTCCGAGGAGCCAGTTGAGCTCACCGAGGTCTGTAATTTTGAAGTGCTGGCATAGCTCATCCTTGAACTGAGTGATATGGTGAAGATGCTTGGAAGTGACTGCCATATCGTCGACGGACACTGTTATGACGGTATGCTTGTCCTTTGAATGTTTGAAGTAGACGGCTTGGTCAATTTGTGAGTGTGTAAAACCCAACTTTGCGAATACCCCTGCCAGCTCCTCTGACCACTCAAATCCAGCTTGCTTCAGACCCAGTAAGCTTCTCTTAAGCTTCAGAACCATCCTCTCCTGTCCTGCCTTTAGGTATCCGGGAGGTGCGTGCATATAAATGTCCTCTTTAAGCGCTGCATAAAGGTACGCACTCTTTATATCCACCTGGTGGATCTCCCAATTGTCCTGTGCAGCCATAGCGAGAACCGTTTGGATCATTGACATATTCGAGGTAGGTGTGAAGGTTTCAAAGAAGTTGAGGCTGTGTTGCTGATGCTGCCCATTGACAACTAGTCTAGCTCGGAGCTTCAACTTTTGGCCGTCAGGACCATGCTTCGTGGCAAGGACAAAATGACAAGGGATAATGTTAGCAGATGACAGTGCGTTGACAACTTCCCAAGTCCCGAGTTTCTCCAGCTGACTAATCTCGTAGTCAATTGCCTCTTGCCATTCTACGGCGTCCGGCCCACTCAATGCTTGACTCAGTGTGGGCTCTGCTACTGCGGCAGCCATTGCCTGCTCTTGCCATCGGGTAAGTGCTTCTTCATCTCCAAAATCGGACTCATTGCCTACAGCAATGTTCGCGCTCTCGCTGTTGTTCAGGGCAGCATAGTAGCCAGGGGGTGGTCTAGTGCGGGTCTGCCTTGGTTCAGGTGGCGGGGCTGAGGGTGGAGAAGTCGTTGTTTGGGGTTGTGGCAAGGTGGGCTGAATGACAGGTGCGTTGGTGGTACCATTTTGTGCACTAACATCAGTTTCATTGTTAGTAGCGCTAGACTCCCCCTCGTTCAGCACATCCTCTGCCACAACAACCTCTGATGGAGCAAACGTCACGTTACACTCCACCGACACTCGTCATTTGGAAGGCCAGTAGACCCAATAAGCCTTGCTTTGGTGTCTATGCCAACAAACACAGCTTCCTCTGCCCTGGACTCCAACTTCCCTGCATCCTGCAAGTGGACATACAGCTGGCAACCGAACTTGCGTGCATTTGCAAGGTTCAGCTTGGTCCCATGAACCAGCTCGAATGGTGTTGTCCCTGGGGTGGCCCTCGAAGGTAGGCAGTTTTTCAACCAGGTGGCATAGTTCACTGCCTCTGCCCACAGAAATTTGGGCAGATCCTTGGCGAGGAGCATGGCTCTGGCATGTTCCACCAGCATCTGGTTAAGCCTTTTGGCTACCCCATTCTGCTGTGGGGAGTGATGGATGGTGAGTTGTCATTCTATGCCCTGCTGAGCCAGATACTTATCAAACTCCTCACTCAGATACTCGCCCCCTCTATTGGATCGGACCTTGTGAAGACGTACACCAGGAGTTTGGTGGGCAAGCCAGGCCTCATATAGCTTGAAAGCTGCGAGGGCTTCGCTCTTTGCCTTCAAGAAGCGAAGTTGCGTCTGCCTACTAAAATCATCAGTAAAGCTGATGTAATAGTGGCAGCCTCCAATGGTAGACATTTGAGCAGGGCCCCAGAGGTCCGTGTGCACCAGCTCTCCATAGCTAAGTGCACAATTCTTTGTCTCCTCTGGAAATGGCTTGCGAGCTGACTTGGCTTTGACGGCATCGAGTACAGCTGCCTGAGAGATGTGGCCTAGGGTGCGATGGGCCTCAGTGATGGTAAGTTTTGACTTGGCTAGGTGCGCATGGTGCTGTCACTGACTACATACACTGTAGAGTCCCTCGACTTGAGGGATCTCGGCAATAACCTTCTGTTTGGGGCCTTTCAACAAAATCTTGCACATATGACCCTCAAACAAGATGGCCATGCCCGCGGCAGTTATCCGATTCATTGATATCAAGGTAAAGGCCATTGTGGGTGCATAAATGCATTCTTGAGGACGACATACATTTGTCTGTCCCCAAGTGGTAAGTTGACCTTAACATCTCCACGTCCTATGGCACTGAGGGTGGAACCATCCGCAGTATGCACATCCTGGGGTGCAATGTCAATGGGATTGGTGAACTTTGAGCGGTCTGGGCAAAAGTGAGATGTGGCGCCTGAGTCCATAATGGTGCTTCGTCTGTCTGCAGGTACGGCTAGATTCTCTGCAACATTTGCTAAGTCTGACGTAACGAAGGCATATTGGTCTTCTGACTCAGATGCTGCAGCAGCTGAATTTGCTGCTTGCTTTTGCCCTCATCCACCACGCTTCTTCTGCTGGTTCGGGCCCTGGCCCTCCTTTCCCCCACCTAGTCCCCAACAATCTGTTTTGTAATGGCCCTTTTGATCGCAGTTGAAGCAAGTGATATTAGGGTTAGGTGGTGTGGAGGTGTTTGACGAACGGCTCCTGCCTTGCCCAGCTTTTGCGGAGAGTGCAGTGTTACCCCCCTTCTTGTTAGGTCAGCGATCTGTGAGCTGTCTGTGTTCATACTCTTTGGTAATGATGCTGATGAGCTCGTAGGGGGTAAGGGGACTTTTTGTTATCTTGGCCGCTGCACTAATGGATGATAGGAGCAGGCGGTACGACTCAGGGAGTGATCCGAGGATGATAGCATGGAAATCAGTGTTGACTACTGTTGCACCCATACCAGCTAGGGATTCACGCAAGCAAAGAAGCTCTCCAAAGTGAGCCTTTACATCTCCTCCCTCGTCACATCTCATCTCCTGAAGTCTTCATTGCAGATCAATTTGGATGAGCTCTGTTTTACCTTTGTGAATCTGGCAGATTTCTTTCCAGATTTCTGAGGCGGTCTCTAGCTTCTGAACCTGCAACAATAGCCAATCTGTGATTGTGCTGAATATTTGTTGTTTTACAAGTGAGTTCTTCTGCTGATACTCGTCGATTCTCTTATCAAGTTCATCGATCTCCATCTGCATGGGCGCTGTACCATCCTTCTTCTTAGGGGCCTTCGTGTTTGAGTCGACATTGAAGGGGATTGGCTCTATTGCTCAACCATCGGTATATCTCATAAGCCCTCAGGCACCTATTGCTGTTAATGTTCTTTCCTTATAGGTTATCCAGTTCGAGCCATCTTTGGCAAGCTTCGGGACGTTAAAGAGACTAGAGTTGGTGCTGGGGAGTGATGAGTCCATGGTCGAGTCAGGGCTCATAACCTGACATGAGTACAAATGAGCGGGAAGGGGAGCAGGACGCTAGGTAAGATCAATCTCAGTCTTGTTACACGGACTGATTTTATATTCAAGTACCTAGGTAAGATCACTAGCGAAGCGTTAGTGTTTTACATGGTGCGGGAGTGTAGATACTTACATCTCAGTCTCATTACGCGGACTGAGATGCTTTGACATATGTACTCAGTATATAAGTGCTCACTTTGGAGTGGGTAGAATAGGAATGAAAAATAAGAGTGAAACATATCTTTTGGCCAATGTCAGAACTTGTTGTCTCCTCACACCGAGCCTTGGGTTGCGCTCGCCTAGCTCTCCTCTCCTCCTTTGGACCACTCAGATTCCAATAACAAGGTCACTGGGAAGGAGACCAGCACTCCATATCTGTTTTCACATGATCTCTGGGGTAAAGCAGACACTGGGTACATGAAGAGCATCAAGAAGAAGGGCTCGGACTTCGTCGAAACCACAGTAGACATGGTGCGGTCAGCTTTGAATGAAAGTACCACTGCAGATGCAGGCATCTCTGAGAGCTCTGACGATGACCGTGCCTTCTTATGTATGTGTGACATTTTCCTTCTGTGCCTCCTACTTTGTTTAAACCTTATGTTGTTGCCTTACTAATTTTGCAGATTTGGCAGAGCTGAGCCGTTCATTCTCTAGCATCTAGCCTTTCAATACCATCTTCAACTTGCTTAGCAGACTACTACTATCACCACTCATTCAACTATACATCTCAACCAGTGCTGTTTTCTAGTACTAGTACTAGGCTACCGGTACTGCTCTCTTACTATAGCCTATAGGTTACCATTCATTTTTTTCGCTCCTTAATTGCTTTTGCATCGTGCTTTTCTGAATGGACAATGCCCTTTTTCTCCTTTATTTGTGATTAGTGTTGCGGAAGTCCAGTTCGGTCCAGTTCAACAAGAAATTTTGCGAACGCTGAACCAGACCTCGCGTTCGGTTCAACCATTTTGCTGAATGCTGAACCAGATGCTGTGAGGACCAGGGATGACACTGACACACAGAACATTCTCAAGGTGCATTCGGACAAGAGGAGGAAAGTTGAGATTCATTAGGAGGAGTGGTGTCGCAGATGGGCCACTCCGACAACGGTTACAAAGTAGAAAACCATCTACTGATAGCGAGAACGCTATGTCATGCTTTCCAGAGAAGAATCTGTGCTGCCGCCTGACGCCATCAACCATAACATTGGTCTGCCATAGCGTACGGTACCACTCCGAGTCATAGACATCTCGGATTGTGCCAGGTTCTCCAACATAGTTCTTCCGATACGAAAGTAGTTGTGTCATATCCAGACTGTGGAAAAATGCCTGAAGATGGGGAATGAGTGGGAGATATGAAAAATGTTGCCACGCATGTCCACCAGCATCATAGCGTGATTCATTGCAAAAAGGACATTGGGTGTGATGGGAATACTTGTCGGTATATGCGATGCATGAGTTCATACAACAATTGTAGTTGATCGGTTGAATGCCAGACAATGTGGCAAGGCAATGCAGAATGACCCATTCAGAATCTATTGTCATCTTGTGCCAAAAGGACTGCCGCATGCGATCAAATACACGGCGAGGAATGTGCCCAACTAGCTTCAGCTGGAATGCACGGATGTTATCACAATCCTCATCAGTGAGTATATCATTACCTAGGTTACATTAGAATTAGCACTTGTACTTGAACATAAATACATATGGAACTTGTGCATCTCTTTGGCCTTCGTCGGACCTTGCCAATCCTCTAGATCAAGAATCATGGTGTCAAGAGTTGTGATGGCATGGTGGTCCACGTCGTCCTCGTCAAAATTGTACAAATCATGAGCGTCTGATGTGGTAGATTTGTCAGAAGAGGTACCATCTAAACTAGACACAGATGACTCATTAGCATGATGGGAGGAGTGCAATGCTGCATCCTGGATGATCATGGAAGGATGTGGGGAGTCATCCTCAGCCTCCGAGTCTGAGCTACCGAAATCAGAGCATAGTGCTTCATTGGGGTCTGCAGAGGCGTAGTGTCTGTCCCTGCAAGAATGAGACAAGAATTTATAGCAAGAAGGTGCATGGCGACAGCGTTTTTTTGCCTCTGGAGGCATGTTGTCTACGTGGATTAGTGTAAGGCCAGAATACACATGCAGGATATAAACAGATTGTTGCTCCACAATGGATCGTGAGCTTGCGAGCGTTGATGGGTGAAGCTGGGCCTTTGTAGTGTTGCCATGTGGAGATCCTCCTTCACAGTGCTTCTTTCTTAGTGAAGCATGCAAGCCATGGCCCACATGTTGAATCAATGTCGGAGCTCCACCATGCCATTCCCAACGCCACGAAAACCATGCGCAAATGCCCAGCACATGTCAGCAACTGCTGATGTGGCTCAGACAAATACGGACGATGGACGAGATCAGTTGCTCAAGTATGTCAAGGGCGTAATGCAACTCTGATAGTTTGGCTGGGCGCCCTGGCTGTTGAATGCCATAGGGCCATCGCATTGGAAGTTGGCAACAGGAATAATAGGCGCAATGACAGGGAGCTGGTGGTATTTCACGCCAAGCCAGTGACAGTGGGTGTCAGGGTAAGAGAACATGCGTGATTGAAGGAAAGAGAGAAACCATGGGGATCGCAAGCCATGTCGGCGGAACCACTTTCCCCACCGACAATAGAGAAATGGGCGGTGATTTTAACTTGCTTGCCAACGTCAGTGAATAGTTTGCAAGAGGTGATTGTCGCTGAGATCGTGGGTCGTTTCGAAATAGCCATGAGCACCAGTGCCTTTGGCAGAAGATTGATGTGATGGAAGTCTAATATGTGGATTAGCATGAAAATATATTAACTAGATCAGACAATTAGTTAAATAATGAGAGAAAAGAAAGAACATACTGGAAATGTTCAAAAATTATCAGACATGTGCAGTACCTGGTAAGTGTTGGCAAGTTCCGAATAACATCCCACAGTCAGACTTGCCTCAGTTATGACAAGTCCTGTTTGCATGCTGACGGTTGATCTACCTTGCAGTCCAATACAAATTCCTAATGGTGCACTTAACGCACAGATACAATGTAAACCCCTGCATTCGAGGCCTTCACAATCATGCTCCACAAGTTGGACAATGCATCCGACCCACAGATACGATGTAAGTCCAAACAACTTAAGCGCCAAATTGAAGATGACTTACAATTTTTGCAGAGCTACGTGAGCAATACATCATTCAGTTAATCCCATGTTTATCTGGTATCACTACTCAGCGCTCACCATCATCTACCTATCAGATGTTCCTCCTTCGTCGAACTTAGGCGCACTCACAAACAGCATTTGGAACACGCGAGGATGGACCGTTCAGGAGTTTCGCTCGTCGGTTCACCTCCTGTATCATCAACCACACACTCTCAGCCACGTGCTCTTCTCCTGTACCCTCCTTCCTGCATATGATGTCGAGCAGCTTAGCTCCATATCCATTCTCACAACTACTGTCAACACAATATCCTCAATGCATTCTCTTTACATCTCACTGCATTCCTCCTGTATCATCAACCATGTATATGATGTCTGTCAAGCAGCCCCATATTTGTTCTCACAACCGCCATTGGCATCCTCACTGCATTCTCTTTACATGTTGATATTCTTCCATCTGCCGCATTCAAGCTTGTTCTTTCTTACAATTAAAGTGTTGACCGCCGAAGCGTGGGAAATATATCATGTGATACCTGACATTGATCTCTGATGAAGTCCACTGACCGTCTCTCAATACCACCATCAAATATGCCCGCAACACAGAAGAAATCCAAAAAGACATGCCTCCAGCTCCTGGCCGAGCAAATGACCCAACTGCAGCAGGAGATCAGTTCATTACAGTGTGAGATAAGTGTGAGTTTTGTGTGATACCTTATGACGCATGTTTGTAGGAAAGCAAAAGAAGCCTCATCGCGGGATGGACTTGCTACCCAAGCCCAAATGCTTGATTCCAAAACCACCTGGGACTGCTGGTAAGCGTAACGGATATTCAGTGCAGCATGCGATGGGCCTAGGGACCAATAAACGACAGTACAACGCACTAATGGTAAGTATGCTGACTATATGTGTGTTCAAATGAGCCTGGATGATGTTCTAACTCCAGGCATCTACAAGACATTTATGTAGAATGTATCTGGACCTCGAGAAGACACGCCATGGACAGGATGATAATGAAATTGCCATTGTTGTAATGAAGGTGAGACACACATAAGCCTCAATATAACTTACTACACTGACTATGTATAGGTACAGAAAAAACACCCGATTCTACTCAAGTTTGCAAATGCATGGCCAGTGCGCGCCTGGATCCAGCAATACCTCTGCAACCATAACAATGACCGAAAAAATCGACTAGGTGATGTAACTGTGGTAAGTTTGTCCATAGTTGACCTCTTTCATGAATGCACTAACTGTACCTGTACAGTCCCATGAACGTGACAGCAAGGAGGAGGATGAAGACAAAGGCAAACAGGACAAGGACAAGGATGAAGGCAAACAGGACAAGGATGGACATGAACTTGAAGACCATGAGGACGAGGACGAGGATGAGGACCATGAGGATGCGGACGAGGACCGTGAGGATGAGAACAAGGACCATGAAGATGAGGACCACGAGGACAAGGATTATGAGGACAAGGACAAGGACAAGGACAAGGACAAGGACAAGGACAAGGACAAGGACAAGGACAAGGACAAGGACAAGGACAAGGA
>MU178035.1:56785-81829 GCA_016695465.1 Suillus americanus | reverse complement strand
GATATGAAGAATGAGTAACAGATCAGTAAGACAAACGGAAGATAGATAACCGGAGTACCGGTAGTACAAGAATTACCGAAAGGGGATAGATGCTGTATTAAGGTTATATGAACAGGAGATGAAATAGGAATCAAAGTGGATCTGTGGACTGGATGACGGATATGGATGATGGATCTGGATTGGATCTGTGGACCGGATGTTCCGGATCCGTTCCTAGATTATTGGTATATGACAAGCACACTGATCCTCTGAAGTACCCGCCACGCCACTTGGATCATGGCCACGCCCTGAGCGTTTTAACATTACTAAGTGATGCCATTCACGGACCATGCACATGAAAGATTCATATCAATCCTGAAATGACAGTGTGAGCTGAAAGAATCACACTTAGTGAGATTAAAACTTACCTTTCGTCTGGTCAAGCCCGTGTTATCTGTTAAATGAACCAGCGAGTGATAAAACTTGTATGCAGAGGCCTTTGACTCAAAGGACAGGATATGATAGTGATGAAGAATGCAAAATGTTGTGGCTGTTCATGGATCAGTAGAATTTGATGGAAACCAACCTGCATGCAGGAGTTGTTTGGTATGTGTCTGGGAGGTCGTACAGCCACAGAAGTCGAGTGCAATCTCATGTATACCATTTGTGTCGATAAGAACAAATTCATCATTAAATGCTTTCCTTGGAAGAATACACTGTTCGCTGATTGCATGTCCAAGCTGCACGCGAAGACCCATGATCTTCAATGAAACACACTGGAAAAATTGACCATTCCATTCCTAGAAGGCTAATGAGCAGTCAGGACTTTAACAACTGAGAAATGAAGCTGACCTCTATATGATGAGTAGGCAACTGTATGTGATTCTGGACGATGCAGGGGCTGCAGTATAATTGCAAATTGAAACAGTCTTGACACCGATATCAAGGGGGAGTCAATGTTGGACATGGACACCCAGGACACATATCAGAAGTATGACCTGCACGTCACTCATGCCGCAGCAATTCTGCCAGAAACAAATCACATTCATCCATCCAGATGAGAAGGGGGTCGTCCTAAGGTTTCATTCAATGGGAGCAATCACTTATCACTAAATTAAACATACCGCTGCCATTCACTTGTGCCTCTGTGTATTCTCATCTGGTAGTACAAACGAATCTAATTCTCCACAATCATAGGAAAGATCAGAGAAATCCTCTCCTAGGACAGTAGTCTGGTTGTCAGATTCATCAGATGGCAATGTAGACACGGTTCCCTGGATTTTCTGACTAGAAATCTTCAAAATCCCATCTCGATGAGATGAAAATGTGACGGATGCGTGGATTGGTACCTGGGGACGCAGGTTGGGTGGAGTATAGTGGTTTAGATGAGCTTGCTTTCAGTTGCCACTAGTGCTGGGCTGCATTCCAATTGACGGACTCATGCAGTAGGTAGTTAGCTTCAAGCTGAGGTGAGGCTTTGAGTCCTAGCACAGGCACTGAGGCAGGAACAACTTTTGACCAACCGGCAATTTCCATCTGATGCGTTTGAAATTGGAGTACACAAGACCATATGGTGTTGATAGAACCCTACAGAACGACTAGACTAAGACGATGCCCATGGTTCCACCATCTCCATCCTGCCTTGATCAATTGCCTCCCTAACCAGTTGCTCCCCAAGTGCGACAGATTCAACTTCTCAATAATCAGGATTTATAATGCCCAGAACACAGTTCAAAGCATTCTCCCTAGTTGCATTGATAAATAAATGTGATAAACATTGAAATATTACTTACCAGCCTGCCATGACGCCAATATGGGAACCACGAATGACATAGAAGAGTGACTGCCTGGTTTTCACTTGCGCTAAAATAGTGTTAGTGATAAGGCAAAATCAAAGTGCTACTGTTGACACACCTGGTATATTGTAATAGATGCCCTTGTATCAATGAAGAAGGCATTCATCTGCCAGCAATTGGACTACATCATGGAAATTTGAGCTGCCTGCATGGATGGTGGCGAGCTCTGGTGATGCCATGGAGACTGCATGATTGATGTCGATGGACGTCAAAGGGTACACACTTTTGATTATGAATGGTATCTCGAATGGCATGGTCATTAGTGTAGGAATGAAGAGGGAAAGTGTGCTACATACACGTTTCCTCTATACCTCTATATACACCTACAAGCAATGCATCTGTGAAACTGTAAGATTCAGACAACACGAGGAAAAGGGAAAGACTCCATGAAGTCATATAGTGCACTTGATTTACTTAAACGAAACATTGTGCCAGCCAGAAACTCGAAAATTGCGTAGTTGACTTGCTAAAAAAAAAGGGGGCACCGTGCTGCCAGGCCTGAAGAACTGAAACTTGCATGAAAACATGTATTTGACTTGCTAACAAAAAGGGGGCATTGTGCTGGCCAGCAAGCCTGAAGAACTGAAACTTGCATTTGACTTGCTGGAAGTGGAAGGATTGGAGTTAAGTGCTGTGCAAATTTGCAAATCTGCCATTGTTCGTGGCAAGTCATTAAATTACATAATAGTTAAGCCTACGTGGATATAGGTCCTACTTCATTATGGTCCTACTGCATAATATCAATGGTCGGACCATAATTAATTTGATCCAACCATTGACAATTTGCAGATGCCTAGGTATCATAGTTGAATTTATTTGGACTTCCATGATCTATGAAATAGTGAACACAGACATGTTAACCTATATGAGTCGCCGTGTGTGGACAACAGCTTAGTTTTGCATCCAACTGCTGGGTGGCATCACTTCACTCGCACAAATACTACTAACAGATGGTCTAACACATGTTCAGTGACAACCCGGATTCATACCAGGTGAGTCTATGATGATATTTATCGTGAAAGTATGTCATTATCATCGGTTCTCTGATGTACACTGCTCCCAGACAGGTATTAGTCCATTCCTCAGAGTTAGCAACTCTCTCTTGGACTTCTTATCTTACTGTTATGTTTTATGGTCTGACCGTCTGCATAATGAGTGCATCCTAGGTAAGTCTATGATGATGTTTATTGGTGGAAGTATGTCATCATGATACTATTCCCAGGTATCTCTAGTCTATTCCTTCTGAGTATGCAAGTTCTAACTGACTTACCATCTCACCATATGTTTTATGGTCCAACCACCTGCATGAGTGCTTCCTTCATCAATAGAAGACTCATTGTTTGGATCCAAATAGTGTAAGGGCCTATTTAAATGCTTCGTTGTTGCTCCTCTCCTCACAATACGACATTACTTCATAGTCACCTCATTTTTTCACTATGGTACACCCAACAATATACAAAAGTCATCAAGCTAGAGTACAAGCTGCAAGAGAAAAGCACCGTCATCATTATCAAAAGTAAGCAATGAAGTGACGGTATCTAGGAATCGAGTTGACCAAAAGACTCCCCAGGTTTCGAGAGGTTATCCGAGCCAAGCGGCATCAGTCGCACAAAGAAAAAAAATCCTGTCAAGACAATGAACCTTCAGATGATGAAGATGAACCAATGTGCGTACTGCATGAACTCACTATGAACTTACTCATATCAAAGGATCTTACATTTGCGTCAGGGAAACCTTACAAGATTGCATTGCCGCAGTTAAATATGCCAAGGATGACTTCATGACCTATGTGAAGGCTCCACAAAGATTCTTCGACCTCCTCATAGACGAGTACTCCAAAACAATGCCTGACCCTGAGGTATGCCCTACCAGGAATGGAGACAAGTCTGTATTTGAGTGCGCTATCACAAGCTTGGAAGAGTTTCTCGACCAAGCTCACCGCGGGCTTGATGGTATCCTTCAGATGTGTGGTGTGAGTGATGAGTGGCGTGCTGCGGATGGTGTCTGCAGGTTCATGAGGGAGATGATAGGGATGATCGAAGACATCTTGTTGCGTCTGGCGGAGGGCGGAGACAGTGAACTATTGATCGCTTTCGTGGAGAATGAGTTATGGTACCAAGAATACAAATTCCCCATCTAGGTAGCACCTGCCCTGTAGAGTGAGAGCTTCTATATTTGTTTGCGAGACCTCCAGAATACAATTACTGACAACAGTTTGAAGTGTAATGTGGCTACATGCAGATCTATTTGCGAAGACATGCACAGGCTTGGTTCTGTGATTCACAGTGCTATCACGCAGCTCGCTGTTCTCTTCTCACCACGTCCATGTTGCAGACAACTCGCTGCCGTCCTCTCACCATGTCCATGTCGCAGATTTTAGTCCTCACACATGACCAACGCACCATGCTTAAAATATTTTTGCCTGCTTTTAAAATTGCTCGTTTGGGGTCAGTGGAAGAGCAGCAAGATTTTTGGGAGAGTGTCTACTCCCAGTGGTTTGCAGCCTGGCCTGAACATGCCATGCACTTCGGGGAGATACCTCATGATCAAATGTTGTCTGGCCTGCAGGAGGCATTGCTCATTGAAGCCATTAGGCGCTGTCATCAAGTACGTTGCGACTCATTCCATGAAAAGGGGGACATGGATTGACTGCAGGGGAAGCGCCTCCAGAGTATTATACTTATGAACACGTTGTATCAAGAGGCACGTGTGACACTGAAGGAGTATTTTCCTGTGAAAAAGTCGAGAAGGTGAGAAATTTAGCTGGGTCTTGAATATCACATAAATTGATTTGGTATACCAGGGGATAGATGAGGTAGTCGTTCTGTGTACATAAGACCAGGATATGTCATCATATATGTAGATCTAGTGTAGATATTGAGAACTTGCCTTGCGCACAGATAAATGAGTTAAATTAGTGAAATTTTGGACATATATATTATCAATAAGGACCGCACAGAAGAAGTTGAGGATCACCGTACTTGAATCTTGTCTCCCGTGGTTGTTTGCCTCCCCAAGATTGACCGCCATACCCGTGAAAGTGCGCTCCATGCATTTTCTTCATTTTTTTAAAAACTTACCCTGCTACAGATGGCGGGCAAGAAGTGGGCTACTCCAGAGCAAGAGGAATTTCTCCTCAGCTTCATGTCTGAATTCCGCGAGAGTGCTGCGACCAAGAACTCCAACAATTTTTTCACACGCATCGGTGCTCTATGGTTCAAAAGGTGGCCTGAGGAACATGTCATCTTCAAGGACAAGCCGGATGATTATGTTCGCACCACAGAAGACATTAAGGCTGTGGCAGGAGCAGTTGAAACCCATCAGCAAGTAAGAACATGTGCAAAAACCAGAAAAAAAAAATGTACTGATTGATTTTACAGCAGCTAATCACTTGGTATAGGTGGCAGATAAACCCCGCATATCATGCTTGCTCAAAAGGCGCCAGGGGCATGCTGAAATTTGATACCGTCTTAGGTGGGGGCGTGGAACTCAAAGGTACACGGGCACCCCAAAAAATCGATATTTACTCGCACAAATTCTATGAAGCAAAGGTTAAGCATGCTGCAGACAATGCAATTACAATAGAAAATATCACCAATAGAGGCCCAAAGCTGAATAAACACCATGAGATCACACGGCAGATGTACTTGGAGGAAAGCGAGTCTGTCAAAGCAGATATCAATAGGAAGTATCATAAGGTGAAATCGAGTTTTGCAAAACAGCGCCAGCAGTTGAAGTCTGGGAAGCCATTAAAACTCGATGATGCCACAAAAGTGAAGTATGTACTGCTAATCAATTGAATGTTATGTTACTGACTTAAATCCTCCGTGGTAGGGCTATTCAGGAGCTTGGTCCAATGCTTGATTGCATCCTCAAGTATCTCGCACATATCAAGGGTGGGTGGAAATTCTCTGTTCTCATGGGAGGTCATGATCCTAGGATGGGTGAGACGCATTGGTGAACTCCAAAGCGGCGCCCAGTTCAATCATGTATACAAAGACTTTGATAGAATGCAAGCCGCCTTCCTAGGATTTGTGCAAAATGCCCTTGGTATGTTTAAATTTCTAAGTTCAGATACACCAGACTTACCCTCTCGCCAATCAGCATTTGAGTCTACCCTACCACATGATGAGACGGCAGGGGATGAAGATGAAGAGTCCTCATCGGACTGGGACAGCAATGAAGATAATACCAAGGAGCAGGAAAAGGAGGGTACAAGCCAAGATGAGCATCTCCCAACCTTTGATACAAGCAACCTGTATTGGATGACTCCTCGATCTGATGGGGATAATGCAGTGAGTAATAGCTTATTAATATATAGTGAAATGTGTCTCATTGTGCGCATAGAGCAGCTCACATACTCTATTGGATACCTTATTGCCCAAAGCGCTTCCCACAAATGCTAGTAAGGTATCGACTGATGCATCAATGGAGCCTGCTGGAAGCTCATCGCTCGCTGTGGAATTTCTTTGTCCTCACTCTGTGACTGCTTTTGACCCCATTGGAGCAGGCACCACCAACTTCTCTGCCTTTGATCCCCATGCCTTTGCTACTATTATCAACAATCCCAACTTTGAAATGATACCTGACTGGTTCGCACCCCCTCTCAATACTACTGACGAATCATCAGATTCACCTGCCAGTGGACGGTCTCCCACTAATCTCACATCTCTAGACAACTGTGATCGCCCATACTTGCCTTCATCAGAGGAGGTGCTGCTCCCTCCTGTCCCATCTGTGAATAGCAAGGAAGGACAGGACAATGATTCACTTCTCAACCAGCCAGAGGTTCGTCCTCGCCATGGGGTGCATAGACGGCACATTGACAGATCTCTGGTACCTACACTATCTATGGACCCATCTACATCAGACCCTCTGGTAGTGCGCATGGTGATGAACACACCTCATCTCCGTGTGCGTAACAATGTGCCCTTCAATCCACGAGAGCGTGATAACGACATTGGAGTCTCAACACGTTGTGTGTGCCCCACAGATTCATGGAAGTATGTCTATTTTGTTGCAAAAGTGGAGCAATCACACTGATAAACTCTACAGAAGGGCTCGGCAGTCTTAAATGGTAGGCTTGTGACTCAGAGTTTGGTCAATTTGAGTAATCGCACGCTGCATGGTTGACTCACGTCATAGTGTATATTTATATTTTGTCACACCTGCAATACAATTCATCGTTTTGACTTCAAAAAACAATTTGACCCCATACATAACCAGAAAATTGTCTTGAATATGTAAAATGTGATATGTACAAGACAAAACAAGACAAAAAATCAAAGCGGAATGGCACAGCGAGGGACTTGGTGAATTCAAAGCCGAAAGATTGTGTCATTGTTTGGATTTTTTTGACCAATGTACACAAAAAATCATAGCAGAATGGCACAGCGAGGGACTTGGTGAATTCAAAGCCGAAAGATTGCGTCATTGTTTGGATTTGTATGACCAATGTACACAAAAAATCATAGCGGAATGGCACAGCGCAGGACTTAGTGAATTCAAAGCTCAATGATTGCGTCATTGATGGGACCTTTGCCCATTGCCATATTACTAATCATAAAGGACAACTAGAACAGTAAGAGACCTACTAAAGTGAGTATTGAGTAGCCAGACACTGAAGAATTAGAGTATGTAAGCAAGGTACCATCAGGAGGAAGTGGGAAGCAAGGAGTATGTAAGCAGGGTACCGCGAGGAGGAATATATATAGGCACAACCCATTCAATATGGAAAGAAGAGCGTGAAATATGGATGGCACAGCCCAAATATGTACCGGATGGATGATGCATCACACAATGAGCAACCTTGATGCATCACGAAACTAAGCTACTTAGCCTGTTCTGATGCATCAATATTACACTATTGCCTGGACTAGTGTGGGTACAGAGAAGGCGATGGCACAAGGGAGGCAGAAAGAGGGAGGCAGAAGGAGGAGGCAGCAAAAGGGACGATGAGGAGGAGGGGAACGCCAAGGATGATGAAGGCAGCAAGAGGGAGGCAGCAAGGGGGAAGATGAGGAGAAAAGGGACACCAGGGACATCAGTAAATTCACACATTCCTTAACATCCTTAATCAGCTTATCTCACTTATCTCAAAACTTGTTTTCTCTCTCTCACATCATTCACCTGGCATATCTGATATTTTTTTAATGTGGAACATAATAAAATATGTCCATTAATACATCTCAACATTTTTTTTCTTAATACATTCAAGTTGAAATTTCAGACAAGTAGATCCACTTTCAACAAGGTGGTTAAGTGTGAATAAGTCTGTTTAAGGGCAAAATAAGGAATGTGTGAATTTTCTGATGGACAATGAGGAGGAGAGGAACACCAGGGACAATGAGGAGGAGAGATGGGAAGTGTGGGAAGCCGTTTGGTTTGAATTGGGAAGCATAGCAGGCTGCTGCAGAAGGTGCCGGATTAAAATAGACAGATGATGCAATTAATGCCAGGTGGGATTCCTGCTGAATAGGCCTGTGCGCCTGCCCCTACCATAGTGAGGTAGATACAGTATTTATTGAAGGTATTTGGGAGGAGCTGGGGCACTATTTAATGCTGGTGTTGAGATTTAATGGATCCAGGCCTAATTAAAGTTGGCGAGACACGTAACTACCCAGTATAATAAGGCTTATTAACAGGGCATCCCAGGTGGTGTCAAAACCATTTGATGTCACAATAAAATCAAAATTTGCTTCCGTGACAACCCTGGATTTGCGCAGCAGTTCTAACTACGTGTCTCTGGCTTCAGTGCTGTATCTGTATGACATATGTTCTGACTACTTACAAAATCTAGCTCACTCCTGCCTAATTTGTAATTCAATGTGTCGAAATTTTTGGTGTGTCACATGTCATAAGCCTAAGTGTCGGAATGTCAAATTGAGTTGATTCCTACAGTACTTTTTGTATATTCAAATGATTATCGATACTCTCAACATTCTTTTAGCGGGTTTTATCTAATACCTCTATATTCTTACATGACTATCAAGCTACCAAAAATCCTATACAGGCGAACTCATACAAGAGTAGTTTTGTTGATGAGAGAGGCGGATGACATGATACAATAATTCTTGCTATTGCTAAACAAAAAATACAAGGAACAAGAAGAGTGAAGGTGGGCTTTGCCACGTCAACCGGCCTTACTACTTATATATACTACTGCATGCTAGTGTGAGGACAGACGTATCTATCTTTGCACGAGGAGGGTACCGACTTCGAACTAAACAGGAATAAATCCAACGCTGCGCCAGTATCCGAACCATTTAGCTACGTCCTGAGCTCCCAGTGGGTTTGAGGCCATGGATCGTAGTGTCGGAGATTCCTGCATTGCCTTAGCGCATGAGAGCTCCGGCTCTAAAAAGTTCTCGGTGAGATTCCTTCTCCGAGTGGTATACCTGAAAAAGTCAAGTAACCTCAGCGCAGGATTGTTTTGTAAAGTTTCGCCCGTTTGTGATGATGCCTGTTTCTCCAAAGAAGCGAGCCACTGAGTATAGGGGACCAATGGAACATTTATGGTGCGAGCAGCTTCCTGCATCGGAACAGTCCATGAAACAGGACTTGGATGTGTCAAGTGATACACGCCAGGGGGGGAATCAAACATCTCAACCATCGATGCCGCCGCCACATCAACTGGAAGCCAATTTACAGTCTGCAAAGGTCACCAATCAGTGATGGTTGGATGATAATGAAGAAAACTAAACTCGCATTAGCACGGTTAGGCAAGGCACCAAGAGAGAGACCCGATCTGATCATGGACGGTATCCATTCCGTTACTTTCCAGTACCCCTTGCGCCCTCCGGTTAGTTGCCCCAGGCGAATAATTGTGGGCTTCAGTCGCGTAGCATCAGCTGCTGCTGCCAAGACATGCTCTGCAACCCATTTGCTTTCAATGTATCCCGCGCCAACAGATACACTGGGGTCATGTATAAGAGCCTCCTCTACAGTGCTCGATGAAGTGAGACCTGCCAAAACGTCAGTGATATAGTACATTTTAAATTACGCAAAGTACTTCACCACTCAATACACCGACTGTGCTTGTGAAAAGTAATTGAGGCGGAACTTGCCAGGGCGAGGAAATGGCGAAGTCCACCAAGTTCCGCAGACCGTGAATGGCATGATCAAATGCAGCGAGGGGAATGGCGAAGTCCATTGGCCATGCTACAAGTTTGTCAGCATCAGAGTGACATCAATTGAGGAGTTCCTTACCAACGTGAACAATGTGGGTGACGTTTCGAGCCATCTATAACAAGATCAACCTCGCTAATTCGTCTAAAAAGGCAAGTGCTTACTTCGTTGAACGTGTAAGTTGACAACCCAAAGTAATCTTTGTCTAGAGTGCCTTCCAAATACACGACCTTGTCCGTTTCCAGACCCATCGGGTCGAGGGACTGTGCCTGGAAAATCTCTTGATGACGTTCCAACATAGTCGAAGTTCCAGACTTGGTACGGTTGAGAAGAAATATGCGAGTGATTTGTGGTACATGGAGTAAACATTCTAGAAGGTGGGCACCCACAACTCCTGTAGTGCCGGTTATGAGAACAACGCAGTCGCGTGAGCTGAGCGAGGAAGGCAGCAGCGTCTTGGGGCTTTTGAATCCAGACGTGTACTTTGCAACCAATGACCTCATCTCAGATACCTTGTGAAGCTCAGATGCGCTCCTCTGCTCCGCTTCAGTGAGTGCGGACATCCTCTGGTCCTCTAATCTTGTTTCTAGACTCCGAAGGGTCACGTTCGCAAGGAGCTGGGTTTGGCTGATGGACAAAAGGGGGTTCAAGGCAAAGGATAGCCTTGCAGCAGATAAGGAATCCAAGCCGTACACTGTTAAAGGAACGTCGGGAGACAGATCTTCGCGCGCAAGGTCTAGAGTGGCACACAATATGTCGCCTATCGAAACACTGTCTTTTGAGGTTGACGCTCCGTCTTCCACAATCGCTCGCTCGGGCAATAAGTGGCTGTACATGGGAGCATTTCCAAGGTTGACGCAGACGGCTTCCCAGTCGAAATCCGGAATATAAAACCAGGAAGGACCATCAGGAAGCTTTTGGATGCCTTCCTCGATGAATTGGAAGATCCCTAATGGAATATGATGTCATGTTTCGCAGTCTAGACAGGGGGTAACTCACTCTGAGATGACATTCCCCAATCTGTCAAGTGTTTGAACTTTGTCGCACCCAATGTAGCGACGAATGAGTCTGTGACTGCAGGGGTGACGATAGAGAATGCGTTTGACATTGTGCGCAGTCTGCCGTCCAACATAGTGTTTGCTCTGAGGACCGTGAGCAGTCGATTTACGCACACAGCTCAAAAGACGTACGCAGCATAATTAGTTTGACCTGCGTTCCCGAATAGTGCCGACACTGAGGAAAATGAAATCAAGAAATCCAGCTTGTTCGTGTCGGTCGTGTGGCATAGCACCTCAAAGGCCCTAATCTTAGGATCGAATGGCGCATCGAAATTCTCAGCGGATAGCCTAGAAAAGAGTCCATCTGCCAAGACCACGGAGAGTAACATGCATCCCCCGAGCGGACTCTGGAGTCGTTGCACCAACGCTTTCATGTCAGGCTCGCAGAGGGCATCGATTGCCTCGATGTGCAGATTTAAATCAGGCAGGCTCTCGAGATATGCGATGATGCGCAGAGATGCAGTGTCTCCCCTACGCTGGATTCCGGAGCGCCCGGACCGCGAAGTTAGAACGATTTCCCGAGCCCCATTCTAGTTGGTCGACTTAGCACGATCAAGGTGAAAATGAACATCCTGACCTTGTACCATCCACTGGGCAATCTGAAGTCCAAGGCTGCCGAGACCTCCCACTACTAAATATGCCTTCTTGTCACTGAAGAGATCTTTCCTTACGTGGACGGAGTCGCCGGGCATGACAGTTATGATCTCACTGAGGTTGCACATAGGAATCTTGAGTTCGTTGCCAGTTATGTTTGATCCAAGACGAATAGCATGGCCAATTAGCCACGGGTCGCAGGCGAGCAGCGACTGCAAGCCTTTTGTAGGATGCTTCCATGGAAACGTTCTCCCATTAGCCGTCAAAAGGCGTGATAAGAGGTGAAGTGTTGCTGTGTCTCTGTATTCAGAGACAATGATATTGAAACGACCATTGGGAAGGCGACTAATTTCGGAGTCCGTTGCATGTTGCGTTAGAGTAGTGACGCGAAAGCCTTGGAGAAGGTAGAGTTGAGCGATCAGCATGCTAGTCTGAGTGTCTGCATGCGTCACAAGAATCTCTCCACGGAACCTTTCCGGGTTCTCAAAATATGCAGAACCAACAGCAAGGACAGATATGGCAAAGGCGAGAACAGGAGGCGCCATCTGTTCGTCAGCATCCAGGGCCACAGGAGCATCCACTATGCTATCCAGTGGTGATACAATGATATTTCCAACAGGGGAAGCGGATATCCCCATGACACCTTTGTGCGAGCCGCCTAAGGAGCCAACGAAAGTCCATATCTGATCGTCCGATCGGCTGACACTTTGCACATGTATGACAGCTGAATGATAATCCGAATGGGGAGGCGAGAAATGAACAACTTCGGACTTCTCGAGCTGCCATGGTTCGTGGAAGTTGAAAGGAGAGACCTTCTTCGGACCCCCGCTAGGTGTTATTCTTGGGACATGTACCAATCCTGATGCGTCCACCACAAGCTCTGTCTCCACCTGGGGCATCTTGGATACAACTTCAACTGCTCGTCTTATGCTTTCATCGTCCCAAACCGAGTCGAGCACCACAACCCAAATTGTCCATAAGAGATATTCCTTTCGTAAGGATCGCACGAATCCGACAGCCGCATGTCCATCCGGACCAGCGGGTGCCGTAAAATAGATGGTGCACGGAGCGGTGGCGTCTTGTGCAGATAATATCGGTTGAAGTTCTATCTCTTTTCCATGCTCGTAAGCGATGACGTTGAGAGGTGGCAATGATGATGTTCTAGCATCTGTGCCCACTAGGTCCATCGAGCTATCACTGGCTTGGTCGTCCGCTGGTAATTCTTCCTGGGTCGGGTAACGGCACGAAGACAGGTCGAGTGGGATGGGCTCATACACTAAATCGAAGCAACGTCTCGGCTCGTATAGAGAGGACTCTCCATGGAGGGCAACTTCGAATGATTGCATTGTGCAGAGATGGTTCCCGTCTTCATTCAGGAGGGCGACATCATATGTCAGGGATTCTGCTTTGGAATAAGTCACCGATAAAATTGTTGATAATAAGCAAACTCACGAGGTGTCCACTGGCGAAAAACGACGTGAACATATAGAGACTGCGGGAATGGGGACGTAATAAGTGCTTCATGAATTGTCAGATTTTGCAGACGAGAAGGAAGATAATACAAGGTTTTGTCGGTGAGATGGGTAAAAGTCGGATGGACCAGAATATGTATCGCAGAGTCGAAGATAACGGGGTGGATCTTGAACATCTCCAGCCTATCATTTTTGTCGTATAAATACCTTCGTCAAAACAAAAAGAAATGATCATACCCTGGAAGGTCCCCAACATCACCACGTATTTGTACTAAAGCTTCGTCGTGCCCTCTGTCGGTACCCCGGTAGCAATCTAATATCCTTCTGTAATCTGGTCCATATTGAGCGAAGTGCTCGAGCGCATCATAAAAGCCTGTGATAGTGTGGTGAGCGATAAAGCCCGACAGCAATTCATGACGGACCTTCCACGCTAACTTGCGTGCAGCGTTCCTTTATTGCCTGAATGTCCACTGCGGGAAAAACTGGAGTTTGAGGATCAAGAGATAGATAGCCTTCAGCATGCAAATGATCATACTAACCGTGGGTGAGTCATGGAGAGAAGAACAAGATAATTTCACGTACTTGGGGAGGTGAACCGGATGGTTGTGATGGATTTACTAGAGCAGAGCGCACTGACCAACGAGGTCCTTCAGTGCAAATATCAACTGGCACAGGTTGGTCTCCAGATAAAGATAGCATGAATAAGAAGTTGACCTCCCATAATTGGCTTGCGCCAAATTCCAATGCCTGGAAAATATGCGTTGGGTGCATTATCCTCAGAATTCGCAAGTGAGCACTTACCATTTCAAGGAAACCTGCAGCGGGCATGATGGGCTCGCCTTGAATCACATGTTGAGCCAGGTAAGGGTGTGTCTGGGCGTTGATACGAAGCTGAGAATAGTTTAACGGTCCATTACGAGGCTGACAAATTTTCTTGATGGACGGAGAAATTGGGTACAAGAGGAGTTTCTTGCGGGAAAAGGGGTAGGAGGGTAGTTTGGGGACATCTGCTACGATGCCCCCACTGAGAATGTTGAAGTCGATACAACAATGTCCAGCAACCGCCAGCTTGCCTAAAGCGTCAAGAAAAGCAAGCACGTCTCCTTGATTATTCTTGGGCCTGCGCAAAGGACATACAACAGTCGTTGTCTCGCCACCGAGAGCTACAAGATAACTGGCGAGAGCTGGGTGAGGTCCTATTTCTAAAAAGTTCGGAGAACCTATTTCGTGAATCATACGCTGGATTGCTCCCGCAAAATGCACTGGGCCACGTGTACCAGACCAATAATATTCCGCACTGAATCGGTCGTGTTTCAGCATACCGCATTCAGTAGAATATGTTGGGATTTGAGGCGGCTGTGAAGGATAGCGATCGAAGATGTCCGTTACCAGCCGCAGAAATTCGTCACGACAAGCATCCATCAGTCTGGAATGCACAGGAACAGCAGTATTTAATCGCTTTGCAAAAAATCCTGCAGCCTTTGCGCGTTCGACTGCAAGGTCGATATCGGTAGATGATCCCGATAGAGTGATGGCGCCAGGAGTATTGTAGCAACCGACATCCAAATCAGCCTTGCCCCGTTCGGTGTATATCTGAGATATAATTTTCCGGGCCTGTTCAGGGGAACATGAAACCGCTGCCATTGCGCCTTGAGAGCCTTCGACGATAGTCATGGCCCGTCCGCGCGCGATTGCAAGCTCCATAGCCATGGCTTTGGGACCTGCACCAGATGCGTATAATAGGGCAGTCTCTCCTGCAGAGTGGCCCACGATCGCGGTGGGTTTCATCCCAAGACTCACAAGAGAGTCGAAAGTTGCGATTTGAAGCATGGTTAGAGCAGGAAGAGTTACTGAAATAGGCCAGATATTGCCGAGTACTTCTGCGGAATGAGTTTGTTGAGCGAAAAGACCGGTCTGTGCGATGAGTGAAAAGCCAGTTGAAAGCTTGTGTATTTTGTCCATTTCAAGTATGCTCCTCTGGAAGACAGTGCAGGAGCTGAATAATTCTCTGCCCACTGAGGTAAATTAGCATCGGGTTATGAAATGCTTGAGAGGTCTCACTTTCAAAGTGTTGGGGACCTTGTCCCGAAAATACAAACACGAGTGGAGGAAGAGTGCGAGGAGCGAGAACCGGCTCAGTAAAACGAGGAGGAGAATTTGGTGAAGCAACCGCATAAGAACGCCAAGGCATAGACCTGGAACGACGTCCGAATATCGCTGCTACAGAGGGTAATTTTTCACCGTCTATAGCTTGAATAGATTCGCCTATGGCTGCTGTTGAACGCGGAGAAAGGCCACCCGCCACCAAAAGACAAGGAGCACGAGGGGCATCCGGCCGCCAGAACGGCGTTACAGGATTAGTTGTAGGAGGACCTTCAACAACACAGTGACCATTGGCACCGCCGATTCCGGAACTCGCTAACGAGATTAGCGAGCGTCCAGTAATGGATTGGCAAGGTAACGGGGTTGGCGATAAGGCAACGCGAAGATGGAAGTCTTCCCAACGAATAGCCGGATTAGGGTTGAGGAGATTGACATTGGGAGGGATAATTCCTGACTGGAACATGGAACAAACCTTACACAGTGACGCAAGAAACGCTGTAATCTCAAGGTGACTAGGTAGAAGGAAAATGAGAACAAGTCGATCATGGTAATTCTGACAACATACCCTATATTTCCTTTCACACTGCCTATATAGAGCTCCCTGTTTTCATTATTCAAGAAGCTCTCTCCAACCCAGTTGGCCTCCGTTGGATCGCCGATTGCAGTCCCTGGTATCATATACCATTAGCAAAAGTAAAATCCTAGATTCTGGCACTCGCCTGTGGCATGAAGCTCGACGAAATCGACTTCGTGAGGCTGACGGCCAGCTTGCTTGAAGGCTCTCAGCATTGCATCCCTTTGAGCATAGGCTACAGGGGAGTTTGCAGGAGCGAGTGAACCCGACGAATTGATGCCAGTGCCTAGAACCTGTGAAAAATAAGAACAACTCGGGTAATATATATACAATCATGAGAGAGCGCACAGTAGCATAGATGTGGTCATGATCGAGGAGAGCCTTGTCAAGCGGTTTTATGACCACAACAACGGCACCCTCTCCCCGAGAAAATCTTGAAATGATCGTTAATCAGTGAGTCAGACAGATCCAAAATCTACCTCACCCATTAGCAGAGGCATCGAAAGGTTTGCATTTGCCATCTGGTGCAAGAATCCCACCTTGACTGTATGCCAGCCAATCCATAAACCTAGCAAATTACGACGTTTCAACCTTCAATTTTGAGAAATGTTGCCAAAATAAATCTTGCCTATGATTCAACTGACAACCACCAACAAGCGCCGCTTCGCACTCTCCATTGCGTACGGCCTGAATAGCGAGATGAAATGCCGAAAGACTGGAACTACAGGCAGTATCGGTGGGGATGGAAGGTCCGCGTAGGTCCAGATGGTATGACACACGATTGGCAATCATCGAAGGGGAATATGCCAATGAACCGCGGGCTTCGGTTTCATCCTGAGATACTAGAGGTGAGCCAGTGAGACATAAAACAGGTGTCACCAACCTCGCCGGAAATCATCCAAGCGTCATGGGCGACACTTGCCATGTAAGCGCCAATATTCTTTCCTCGATAATCAATTCCAGAGTCCAACAAGGCCAGGAACGACAACTCGATGAGCTTTCGCGTTCCAATTGTCATCATCCTGGCGTCCTTGCTGCTGATTCCGAATTCGATATGATCGAATAAATCTAAATCTTTCAAGAATGCGCCATGTGTGGCAGCCACTTCACCGATATTGATGCCCTTAAGACTAGCGATCAAGTTAGTAATTGAGTGGCGGTATGTTCAAAACGAGACAGACGCACGCGTCTATGTTGAATCTATCGCCCGGTATTTTCTCGTAGGATTCGTACTCGTTCATGAGGAAGTCAAAGAACGATTGGTAGTCAAGGTTACCTGTTCTATGAGGACCGCTTGGTAGCTCTGCAGAAATGCCGACCTGCCAGTCGATGTACAAAAATCATGTTAGGCAGCACCGAATTGGTCGGCTACACACTTACTATTGCGACAGGGTAGTGCTCTTGTGAAAAAACCATGATACTATCTCGTATGAAGATGAGTGATGATGAAATTCAGCAAGAAGAGAGCGTCCTTTTGAACCTACGTCCATCAGGAAAGTTCGCAGGATGAACCAGACAAATTTCTGACCATTGCCAGTGTAGGTTTAAAAAAGAACTGCAAACCAACCACATTTTTTTGATCATCGACTCTGATGAAACTCATCATTGATGAACCCACCGCTACTGGAGTTCCAAGTACAAGTTGCCGGATGCTATCATCGGGAGATGTTAACCCCGATCTGAGCTGCTACAACAAGTGTCAAACAAATCACCGAAGTTTGATGATTAAATCATGTTACCACTAGCACTATAATAAAAGTGGTGGCAAGTTTTAATACACTGCTATCTCGTGATTATCACGGAATGCATACTCTCGTTGACTCACTTCGTCGACTCATCACGCGCACAATCGAGTTGTGTTGCGTCCTCGGACAACTGACTAGAGTATGTAGGACTTATATAGACCGCATCGGAGCTCCACCTTGGTATCAAGATTGTGTTAGCAATTAAATTGGACAATACCTTCGCAAACTCACTGCTGTGCCCAACCACCTGCTATACTCAGCGCTCGCCGAGGCGTCTCACAGTCCACTTCCATTACAACATCACTCGGGTGACTTTAATAAAGGTATGATCTGAAATTTAAATTTTATGCGCCTTATCTAAACAATTTTGCACAGGAGCTGGTCAGGTGTCGATACAGGTCATAATATTTCCTGTGGTCTGTGTCAATAATGGAAAGGAGAAGGCTTGCGGTTGAAGCTTGAAGGCGAGTTAGACTTGAAAAAACAATAGTATTCAATCGATTGAGGGCACTCACGCGTGATGAATAGACCGCTATAGGGATAGTACTATGGTAAGATTCCTCAGTAACAGTGCAGGTTCCGTTTGCAGAACACTAGCCACTTTCCAAAAAAGTCTGAGAGAACGAACTTTTAACTCCCGATCACAATCAACCATACTAGGATATTATTAAGCATAGGACGGTACACACCAGAAATTTGTGGTATCTGATCGGACATCGCAATTCAAACAACACCGACGGTCCTGTTTTATTGACCTAGCATTCCACACAACAACTGTAATATTATTATTATTATTGACTGTTAATTAATATACAAACACCCTGTGATGATGACCCCCGATGATCATGTCATGAGGGCCTATCTGTGAGACTGTGACACGAATAGACCGTAGCCTACTGGTCGAAGGCTAGTAATAGACTCGCCAAGAGGAGGGCTTTGTTTTGATGATCAGTTTTTTCCCTCCCCGTGAACTTTATTTGGGCATCGGATGTTCCGTTTTGTAGTCGATCTAGATTTGTTCTGGTTTTTGTTTCAGGAGTCGGAATCGGAACAACAGCCTTTGAAAGGATTAGTCAGTAATACTAATAGTGCTATTTTCTCAGCGCGCGAGCGCTATGGTGCGCTCTATTTGTGAATACCGAAGTGAGTCACGCTTTTTTATATAGTACATACACCTACATAGACCTACATACACCCGCGAAGGCGGCCGAGGCTGATCGAGCGCCGATCGCGTATCTGAATCTCATGATCGAGATATGTGCGATTGCGCTAGGCGTGGTTACTGTGCGGTGCTCATATGCGCTTGCTTCTATTCTCATCAAGCATCTTCGATCGGCGGCGCTGAGCCTCAGCAGTATGTAATTCGTTTGGCACCGGCGTGTCATGCATTCATGGCCGGCATCTTGTATTTATCCCTTCACTTTCAACATGCACAACAAGTCCCAGATCGGAACTGGTCAAGCTGAATGTATGTACTGAGTTCTGATTGGCACACTTTTTATAAGACGTCACTCAGGCTAGCATTAATATGAGGTGGGTCACAATTGAAACTGGGCGCACTTGGTGTTCACCCACTTTAACATCCTAATTCTTGCACGCCAAACAAGACCCGCTAATTCTGAATCATGTCTAGCAGCAGTGACAACGGTCTCCCACCTGTTGACACAGAAAAGCCTCCCGCGCCTCCACCACCCTTCATAGAAGGGGGTCTCCAAGGGTATATGACTGTGTTGGGTGCATTTGTTGCTTTGTTCGCCGCGTTCGGTCAATCGATGGCGTTCGGAAGCTTTCAGCTGTGGTATTCACAAAACCAGCTTGTAGATTATACCGCGTCAGAGATTTCATGGATTGGCTCGGTTCAGCTTTGGGTCTTTTTCATTTCAGTGAGCTACTCGGTTACCATTCAGTCTTGAATCTGATTCATTGAATGCTTTGAAGGGAGGTGTTGTCGGTAGGCTCTTCGACGCATATGGACCAACATTACTACTAGCTTCGGGGACTATTATCTTAACATTTTCTCTCATGATGACGTCCTTGGCTGCGAAGTACTACGAGCTCATTCTGGCCCAAGGGGTCGTCTTTGGTATTGGATTCGGACTTTTGTGAGATTCTAAAGCAGAACCGCAGAACCTGGCTGACTACGCGTGCTTGTTTAGATTCTTTCCGTCAATGAGTGCTACCGCCACACACTTCATGAAGTATCGAGCCACTGCTCTTGGTGTCGCTGTAGCTGGCAGCAGTGTGGGTAAGATTACTTTTTTTTGGTTGTGACTGTCCCTGCTGACAGCAATTTCCAGGTGGAGTTGTCTTCCCCATCATGTTGCAACAACTCTTCAACAAAGTGGGGTTTGGCTGGGCAGTGCGCATATCTGCATTCGTTTGCCTGGCGTGTGGCATTATAGCCACTGCACTTGTGTCCAGTCGGCTTCCAAAACGTAAACCTGGCCCATGGATCGATGTATCATCTCTCAAGGATGCTAATTATGCTATTTTCGTGCTAGGAAGCGCTCTTTCCTGCTTGGGTAAGTTGTCATGATGTTTAATGTCCGATATTTTTCATACATCCGGCAGGTATTTTCGTGCCGATGTACTACATCGTACAGTATGCCGAAGGTTACCATGTCTCTCAGACCCTTGCATTTGGGGTCTTGTCTATAATGAACGCAGGAAGCGTGTTTGGACGCATCGTACCATCAATTATGGCAGATCGAGTTGGAAGGTTCAACATGTTGGTTCCTTCCACAGCTTTGATGGGGGTCTTTACTCTCGCGTTATGGTTACACGCAGACAATTTGGCAACGATTATCACATATTCCGTGTTTTTCGGATTTTTCTCTGGGAGTTGGTTTGCATTGCAATCCTCTTGCATCGCCCAGATATCAAAAATGGAGAAGATTGGAGTCCGAATGGGAATGGCATATAGCTTGGTTTCTTTCGCGTGCGTCTCATTATTCCATTCTGATTACACTGACAAATTTGATGACTCATCAGCGCCCTTGTTGGTGAACCGATTGCGGGTGCGATACTAACTCGGGATAATGCGAACTATACGGGTTTGATTGTTTTCACTGGAGTGTCTCTACTCCTCGGCTCTCTCGTTACTCTGGTTGTCAAGTTAAGAATCAATGGCAGTTTACTGGCAAGAGTATAGGCGGCCATATTGACAGTCTATTCCAGATCAGTTCCGTATGTGAATGTTATACTACTTACCATAGCCAGGAAGGACAAGCTTCTTAAAGGCGCGATTACCGTAGGGTACGGTTATATGTGTGTACAAACGTTGAATATATGCATTGGTTGTTGACTGTTCTGGTTCATAACTCTGTCGAAAGTTACTACATCGCCTAGTCAAGAACTTCAGTCTTAGCTTGTCTCGGGCCTCGGCTCACCTTGTTTGTTATCCATCGCATATACACTGATAGCTCGAGCAAAATGTATCCAGCAACTCTGCCCAATTATGCATCAGAGAAAGTCTAGCGTTCCCAAAAGCCTTCGATACTACCATAACAGCAAGGCATCATTTACTCTACCGTGACAGTATTTGAGTCGTCCGTTAACTACTGGTAAAGCAGTTCATTCTTCGTTCGAATCTAAGTCTATTCTCCCTCAAACAGTCAACATCTGCGAATCGTATCTTTTCTTGATGTCTTGATACTGAGTCGGGGACTGGTGCGGCCAAGCGCCGCTACGATGTGAAGAAACAGCTCATTGCTCATCTAGTTCCCAATGTTATAGAAATGGCAACGAGGATAGGATATAGTTAACATTCAGTTGTAAGCGCTAGTCAAGAATCAGAAGTAAGAACCTCCTCCATTGATTCAAGTAATTCATCACATCCTCCGTCTTCACAATATTAGAGTTGTAATCAGCACCAAGGTCAACCACGCCTCCCCAAGAGGAGAGGCGAAAGAATCTAAGTGTTCCAGTCAATTGCATTGCAGAACCAGTGAGATCTAGAAAACCCACGGGCCAGGGTCGAATCTATTTAGAGATGTGAAGAACTTGTTCACCGAAAGGACAGGTTTCCCACTGTGATCCGCGAAAGTGTGATTCAAGTAGTTTTCTCCTTTGCCGTCACTGGAAAATGAGTAACACTGGTTGGGTGGCAACCTGCTATGACATGAATAAATGTAAATGATTCGTAGTACCACGCACGTACATGTTTGCAGATGCAGCTGGCACGATGGCCGAGGCGTAGGCTTCACCAACCTGCGGCATGCAACTCAACCCAGCAGGCAATTCCATGTGGGCTCGATACTGTCCCTTGGCTATGTCTGCCACCCGCAGAAGCATGTCCCTGTCTAATGGCAGGGCACTTCCGTCAGGGGACAAGAACGCTGACACCGGAATCCTGGTCATGAAAACACCAAGGATATAGCCTGGATGGAGCGCGTGGTTCGGATCCAACCGGCCTCGGAAATTAGCCAGAGATACGTTGTTCAAGTAGTGGGAAGAAGACGCCGAATTGGGTGGGTTATCAGCTATGACGACCATCGCTAACGCAGCGTGGGCTGGCAGATTCTCAATCCGACATACCTACAGAGGGGAGGCAGCTACATACCAAGATGTGTAAGTGTGAACCCAGAGATCCTCGAGGCAGTTTGAATTCCTCCTGATTCCTCCCTCGTGAAGAGGACTTCGGCGCGACGCGTCTTCGGCCACCCTGTATCTTTTGGGCGAGCGCTAAATCCGTATGTATCCTTCATGTTCGGTAATTAGCCACGAAAAAAGAATCAAAAAGAAAATGAATAGCACCTTCGTCGCTGCGCCGAAGGCGGAGAGGACCCTTCCAAAGGACTTGTAGTAGTCGTGGTCAAAGGAAGGTTCCTCCGGCGAGTCTGGCGAAATAGGAAGGGGTTCATTGAAGTTCAGGATGTTGTAGGCCGCCGGAGGGAGGTTTTCCAGTTCGTTTCCCCATTCGATAAACTCTGATGCGCCGTAGGAGTCAGAGAGCACCTTCGCCAATTGCGTGAGGTAGCGATTCACGACGATCTTTAATCCTGCGCCATCGAACGGCGAGTGATGAGTATGGAACAGCAGACAGAATTTGGAGACCGCCCCGTTGGCGATTTCGCCAGGGACAAGGTGCATCCATGTATGGTCTCCATCAGATGAAGGGACCTTCTTTCAGATGAAGGGACCTTCTTCTGACCCTCGTTGACCCGCAATTGGTCGAGGTCGATATGTGAGGGTGAATGGATAATGAGAGTGCGTTGAGCCCACCGGCTGATCTCTTGCGGACTCGCGGTTTTATAGACCAACATGGGCAGCTTGTGATCAGATTCATTTAGAATGGATGACGCAATGGTAGGAACTTGGAAGCGGAGCCAGCACCAGCATTCTTGAGCGGAAGAACCGAGCTTGGTGACGCTCACAGGGTCGTGCAAGTCGATAGTGACTCCGAAGAACAATGTCTGGTCACCCTTGAGATGGCGATTCATAATATCTTGGATATGCTCAGCGCCTCCAAGAGGGCGAGCACATCCATCTCGGAGGCCTTCACCTTTGAAGGGCTTCCATTTGAACTGTTCTAAATCGTAACGAGCAAGGATATTAGCCATCCGAGTCAGTAGTATGCTTGTCTCAGTGACCGAGGTTGAAGTCGCGTTAAGAAGGTTATGTATTAAGTACTGTCTACTACTAGTACAAAAAGGCTCAACCAATTATCGCAATGAACTTCCTACTAGTAGCATATACTACCATCATGATATCTGTCGGCGGCCGGTATATTAAAATAAAACCCTTCCCTTCTCACACACCGGCGGTTTCAGAGTTTTCCCTCAGGCAAGATTTTGATTGAAATGAGAATGATAAATTAGTCATTCGTACATTGAATTTTATCACTGGAATAATGGCAAATTTCGAATGACAAAGCACAAATAACACATTTTGACACCAATTTGAAGTCTATTTAATCAGTTCGACATTCGACTTGCGAGTCTTGCATCGGGAACGCTAGATAAGAGGAGCGCAGCTCGAGAGTGTCCGCCGAAAAACAAATGTATTTGACAAGCCCGGTGTTCCCAGCTGTAAACTCGGGTTCACCGGGGCTAAAAGTACAAAAATTTGAGTATAGAATGCTAAAGGACTATAGAAAAGAATTGAAAAACGCACAGTACGAGTGTCAACATGGGATAGATGGAAATTTGCAGTCCGATGTGCCAGCTGATGAGTCAAGAAGTGGAGTCATGTATGAGCGCCTGTAAAATGAAAGGGTGAATCCATATATATTTCTCAAATTCATCTGACAACCATCTTCCTGCTGCTTGAATCAATTGTGGAGGTACACCAGCGAGTGCAAGAGCAGTCACTCCTCCTGCCCGCATTGAGTGTCCACTAAATCTGCGATTAACAAAGACTCCTTGAAAACGCACATTAAACCATGACCACATACATCAGGAAATGTACACATTACTTAACCTTGCCTTAAACAGACTTAAGTTGTACTTTTGCAACTTGGCAAATATGGACCTGCTTGTCCAGAAATTCAACTTCAACATGGTCAGAAAAAAATTGTTCAGTTATATTAGTACATATGTTTTGGTATAGACTGCACTAAAAAAATACAAGATTTACCAGGTGAATGATGCATGAGAGAGGAAACAAATCTAGCCAAGCTGAGAAAGTAACAAAAAAGGAAGTCAAGAAATGTGAGAATTTACTGATGTAGGATCCGCACAGGTGAACCCCTGGGTGTCGGCAGGTCAACCCCTACCTGCACCCCGAGGAAAACCCACACCCACAGCAAGGGTGCGGGTTGCACAGTGGGTAGTGAAGGAAGGACCTGGGGTACAACCCATCAAGGGTGTACCCACAAGTTACAGATACTATAGGGTAAATCTACGACATGGTGTACGACAGCTACTCAACCATAATCCAATCCCACCCATCATCAAGCTCCTCTTCATCACCTTCGATGTCAGGCAAAGAACTGACACTGACAACATCATCGGTCTTGACTAGGTTGAGTTTGCTCCAAAAGCTGAGGCACAGCAGTGCGCACATCGATTGTGCAGATAAGCATGAGCGAACATGTGAGAGTAAGAGCCATCCTCGGCTGAATAGTTGTTCAATGTTGACTGATGTGGCTGTTGATGTTATTAGCTGTAGTATATGCAAGTTCAATTTAAAAAAAATTCACCAGGAATGGTAAGGTAGTCCAACGCCATCCATGATAGACAAGGGTAGGTGGTACAACATTCATGCCACCATGCAAGTGCATCAGGAACATTTTCAATGTCAGAGGTGAGATAGCGCTCGAGCTCATCACAGAGATCAGTCAATTTTGGTGGAGCAAGGGCAGGCATGTCATCAAACATGTTTTTCATATAGTTTAGAATCAGTAGTCAGTAGTTACAGTTAAAAAAAGATGTACCTTATGTGAACCCTCTGTGGGTAGCTCTAAAGTCTCCATGTCCAAGTCATTGTCTTGAAGGTCCATGTCTGTCATATACCAATAATCTAGGAATGGATCCGGAACATCCGGTCCACAGATCCAATCCAGATCCATCATCCGTATCCGTCGTCCGGTCCACA
>MU178035.1:14363-42904 GCA_016695465.1 Suillus americanus | reverse complement strand
GGTCCATCTTAGTCTTGCCTTTCATTAGGCCTAGGGAACTCTTCCCTAGGCCGGACTTCCGAACCTTCGGATTTGTCCTTCCGTCCTTATCCATGCTTAAGGATTGATTCCTTAAGCTGGACCTTTGCCTTTCTGGCACTTGCTGTCTTTCTGAGACTTATGTCTATTTCCTGTTAACTCCGACTCTACCTAAGTGTAGTCTACCTCTGTCTGTTTCTATTCCGGACCTAGTCCGTAGTAGCCTTTATTCTCCTGTCCTATAATCCTGTCCGCTCCTCTGGATGTCTTAACCTTCGGACGTTGTAACCTTCAGACATTCTGTCCTCTGGACCACTCCTCCTATCCAATCCTGCTTTGGACCTTGTCCCTTGCAGCCTCCCTCCATATGTTTTCATCCAGGAAGTTTACCTATAGAAGTCTTACCTTTGGACCTTATGCAGCAGATGAAACTCCTCCGGAGTTTCCTATACTTCTCTAGAACTTTCCAATAGTCCTCTGGAAGTTTCCCACGCTCATCCGGAAGTCCTTCGGACTTCGTCGGATTCCATCTGGACTTCATTCTGAAATTAAGGGCACATACTTGGGTAAGGGGCACAGCGCACGAGCTGAGGCCAAGCCCTTCAGATCCCGTCCCCCTTGAGCACCGGTCTTGACAGTCATACTCTGGTTGATTTCCTGATGTTGATAAAGGGGACCTTGCCAAAGCTATTCACATGCACCTGCAAAGCATCGGAAAATATGTCAGAGCACAGGACATTGTTGATTACCTTGCACAACCCAATGTACAGCAGAAACACAGCCTGAAGAAGAACAACTGCTCAATGGTGGATGCACATGATGGATTTTTGCTGGACAAAGTCTCCGTCAGGTCAATATGTTGACAGTCATGAATGTGACGATGTCATTGCATACCATCAAAAAAATTCCTACCATCAATTGCAGAACTCTTCATACACATGCATATGTGCAAGGATGGTCCCAAAGAAGCCAGTGACAAGCCTCACCCGCACACCCAGCGTGTCGTCTTGTGGTTCTACGATGAGTCCACATTCTATACCAATGACCGCCGCAAAGTTTACTGGGTGCATGGAAATGAAACTGCGAAGCCACGTCCCAAAGGGGAAGGGGCCTCATTGATGGTCGCAGACTTTGTTTCAGCCGATTATGGGTGGCTGCACTCAAGTTGTGGTGAAGAATCTGCCAGAATACTTTTCCACACAGGAAAATCCCGGTGTAGAGACCATATTTACTGTGGCCTGGGATGGGCAGAATTTCCTTAGTGTTATGTTCGCATTTTTGATGCTTATGTAATCACCTTAGTTTTCACTACTTACCACTACCAATCTGAGACTACCAGTTTTTTATGATGATTTTCTACCCTCTCTGAGCTCTGAGTCTAGTCCAGAAACCCTTTAGGGTTGAATAGCAACTAGGCATAGCACATTTAACCTGTTATGTAAGTAGCGTACTCAAGGGTATCGGATCCGAAGGACTTTGGCCTCAGCTCATGCGCTGTGCCCCTTTCCCGAGTATTGTCCCTTATTTCTGAATACTAAAGTATTGTGCTTATGGGCGGACGAGTATCGTACCAGATCCGTTAAGGTCTACGGATATCGGATGTGTAGAGTAATGGCTAATCCGGACGAAGTCCGAACTAGAAACTAGCGGATAAGACTGTCCGAGGACAGAGGCGGATATGGATAGACTATAGGAATCAATCCTAAGTCTCGGAGTAGACAAGAGCGCAAACTCAAGTCCGGATGGATAACGGAAGGTGAATGGAATGAGTGCAAACTAAGATGATATTTGAACTGAGGTTCGACAGAGTTATACATGAGTTTATATACTGTAGATAACTAACGAGATGATCAATCAGCAAGGTAAGGGCTATGTACGAAGCATGTGGAAAGTCTATTGGTAAGGAGGATTGATCACAAAGCATGAAACGGATATGAAGAATGAGTAACGGATCAGTAAGACAAATGGAAGATAGATAACCGGAGTACCGGTAGTACAAGAATTACCGAAAGGGGATAGACACTGTATTAAGGTTATATGAACAGGAGATGAAATAAGAATCAAAGTGGATCTGTGGACCGGACAACGGATACGGATGATGGATCTGGATCGGATCTGTGGACCGGATGTTCCGGATCCATTCCTAGATTATTGGTATATGACATAACCCAACAAATGCTCTGCACCCAGCAGAGTTGTTGACCCTTCACCGGGATGGCTACTTCACCAATGCATCAATCCTCCAACATGCTGAATTGGCCATGGACATCCTTAATCAACACTACCCTCATGACCGGCATGTACTCGTCTTCAACAATGCAAGTACCCACTTGAAACGGGCCGATGATGCACTTTCTGCTCATCACATGCCAAAATTCCCCACAAAGCCTGGGAACATCCCATTTGGAGTTGAGAGAACCGTGATAGGCAGCGATGGCAAGCCAGTTCATGGTGCTGATGGCAAGGCACTCAACAAAAAAGTTCGCATGGCAGATGCATCAGGAAAAGGGAAATTTTCTTAAACACACTTGAGGTGACTTGAAGGTAATTCTAAGTAAGATTAAGTACAATTCTGCTAAGTATTCCATTGCTTAAAACAAGTAGGGTCTTCAGATGAATTTGACTTATTGTTACACTTATCAGTGACTTGAGATAAGTACACAGTTAAGCATATCAGGAAAAATGGTACTTGTCATTATGGCTCAAAACCCCCCAAAAAGCAAAAATTTCAAATTATATTTCCAGTAACTACTACAACACATGTAAACTACTAACTACAAAAGAGGCAAAAATGCGAAAATTAAAGGAGGAAGAGGCAAGAGAGCTGGAAGGAAGAATCAGAGAGGAAAGGTAAAAACAAAAGAAAGACTTATCAAATAGCCAAAAATACAAAAATTAGAGGAAGGAAGAGGAATTAGAGGCAGGGTGAAAATCAAAAGGAAGACTCACCAAATAGTAAAAAATGCGAAGATTATTGAGGGGAAGGTGGTGGTGGTGGAAGAGGAGGAGGGAAGAGAGCTAGAAGAAGGAGAGGGGAGGAGGGGAGGAGAAGAAGAGAGAAAGAAAGACTTACCAAAGAGGCAAAATTAGGGAGGAGGAGGAGGAGGAGAAGGAAGACAAAGAAAGAGAGTTAAACACAAAGAAAGAGAAAAGACTCACCAGAGTTCAAAGCACCAGCACCAGCACCAACATCAACACCAACACCAACACCAAGAGAAGGAGAAGAAGAAGAGAAGAGAGGCAAAAACTCAAAAATTGTCAGAGAAAGATAGAAGATAAACTAAGGAAAAGACAGTGGGAGAAAGGAAGGAAAAGATGGGAAAAGACTTGTGGTTGACCGCACTTTTGCTTATATAAGCAGTGCCAAACAAAGCTACAACACAAGACTTAGTGAATTTTTGAGTTTTTGGTCACTAATAATATTTGGACCATTCAATTTCAAGTATTTTGCTTATAACTCACTAGGATCTCAACCTATTGGTGTCATGAGACTATGGATAGACTCCCCTTGATGAAGGCTACAACTTTGGTTTTCATCAAAAAAGTTCCCATGGTCAAGTTGCTTTCTTGAACCCTCCACTTTCGAGTATTTTGCTGATATCTTACTATGATCTTAACCTATTGGTACCACTAGACTATGGATAGACTCTCCTTGACAAGGGCTATGACATTGGTTTTCATGAAAAAGTTCCCACAGTCTACCAGAGATGTTGGACCCCATGTCACTGAGTTGCCACTTACTATTTGTGCTTATATATTGTCACACTTGAACACACTTAAAAACTCAACATGTACTTAAATTGCAGCATCTGATGTGTTCTCATTTTAAAATTATAACTTATCTGCTTAAATGTTATTATCATACTTAATTCTGGCCATGCATTACTTACTATTATTGTGTTTCCTTGGTGAACAATTCTCCAAGCAGAAATTAAGTCAGAATGATTTGCTTTGACAACTTGGTGAACTTAGCATTGAATTAAGTCTGTTTAAGTGAGATAAGATGGCTAAGACTTTTTCCCATTTTCCTGATGTGGTGTGTTGCCTGATGGGAGTGTGCAGTGTTTTTACTTTCCAGAAGGTCATGAACATGCTGGCGGATTCAAAGGCATGGCCAAAATTCTCAAGGAGCGCGGTTTTGAAGGCTGCGAAAAACTTCATGCAGAGTGCCCGAACTTCCGATGCAACCCAAACATCAATCATTGTTGCTGTCGATGTTTGCTATACAATCAGCCTGACTTTTTAAATGTTAAATCTAACATTGAACTTGCTTGTGAAAAATGCAGTTACAAGGTCCTGTTCTTGCCGAAATTTCATTGTGAACTCAATTTCATCAAGCAGTGCTAGGGATTTGCCAAGCGCCATTATTGACAATTGCCGCTGAGCTCATCTGAGGCAGTGCTCATGCAGAACATTATTGATTCTCTTGATGCTGTTCCACTTGTATCAATGCAAAAGTGAGTAACACTCATCTTTACATTATTTTCTTAATTAAATTGTGTTGTACAGGTTTGCTACACGATCACTGCATTTTATGGACGCATACCACAAGGGTTTAAATGGCAAACAAGCTGCATTTGCAATGAAAAAGTATTGTGGTCACCACACTCTCCCACTGTCTGTTTTCAATGATCTCGCCGAGCTCAATTAAAGCACCTATATACCTCACCTATATACCTTTATACAACTACTAGTACTACTATATACACCTTTTTATTGTCTGTACCCTCTCCCCCCAGGCTCAGCGCTCAGCCCCCATCAGCAAACTAGTGGGGGCTTGTACAAGTTTGTACAGATTTGTACAAGGGTCACAAGCCTACTGCTAAGTCCACCTTGTACAAGCTTGTACAAGGAGGCACAGACTGTACAACTTGTAGGTCTGTGAGCTTGTAATGTCTGTAGTCTTGTAAAATTTCCGACATTTTCAACAAAAAAAGAAAGCCATCACTAACTATTCATCCCACACCCTATTACACAATCAACTTTTACCACTTTATTTTTTGCCACTTCCCTGGTTTGAAATCTCAAACATGCAGCTGACCAGTTGAAATCACATGATCAATTCTCACAGTTTCAAGCAGCACTTACCACTACACTACAGGACCTTGTATATATGAAGGCAGCAACTAATATATATACCATATCCATTGGACTAGAATAAACTACAATACTTTGTCATCTAATATGATAGTCTACCATTAGGATTTTGATAAGGAGTGACTATGGTAGACCTTGGTAATTTTTTCAAAGAAAATCAAAGTTATAGCCCTTGTCAAGGGTAGTCTTTCCATAGTCTCATGACATTTTTTGGTTAAGATCCTAATGAGTTATAAGCAAAATACTAGAAAGTGGTGTGTTCAAGAAAGTTCAGGCACATAAGTAATGTGACTGATGTTTGCTTATTAAGACTAAGAACCAACAGGAATACCAATAGTAAAGAAAGACTACAAAATTTCGAGTTTTTGGTTATTAGGGACCAGGATTTTGATTAAGGACCATGATAAGGAATGACTAGGGTAGACCGTGGGAACATCTCCGATAAAAATCAAAGTTGTAGCCCTTGTCAAGGGTAGTCTATCCATAGTCTTATGACATTTTTCGTTGAGATCCTACTGAGTTATAAGCAAAACACTAGAAAGTAGTGTGTTCAAGAAAGTTCAGGCACACAAGTAATGTGACTAATGTATGGTTATATTAGACTATTGAGTTACTAGACTACTACTTAGTAGTTTTAGTCTTGTAAGCCTGTCAACCTTGTGGCATGTTTGTGAGGCCTGTGAGGTCTGTGGTGAAAACAGTAGTTTGCTGATGCCAGTGAAAAACGGTCCTAGCCATATCTATGGCAAATGATGAAAATATTGGTTATACACCAATAATATTGCAATAACTATGCAAATCCATAATTGAAAAGTGCGGTTGATCCAATTGAGCAAAGATCCATTGAACATTGGTTGAACATGCTGAAATTTTTTCAACCTTGACTTGACTTTGCTCAATATTTGAATGTTTGAACATTCTTGCACAGCAGCTGCGCACGCACTATCACTTCATGTGATGACGTCAATATGCAGTGGACCAATTATGATATATATTGGGACATTCCATCCATACTCAGTTCACCTTAGCTTTCTTCTTCCCCTCTATCATCTCATCCTCCTCTCAGCAAAATCTCGCTGTTGACCTCAACCATCCTGGTACCGTCTGATGCATGATTTTCTCGCTTAGCCACTGCACTAACAAGATAAGTACTAGACCTTTTCACGGCCCAATCCATCTGCTGATCCCACCCACTCAACCGTAGTCATCCAAGTAAGTGCTATTTACGGCGCATATATGCACACATTTCGAACATTGTGAGTTATCTGTTTTATAACTAGACGTTACAGTTAGATCTCAGTCCAGAATGAGTGACTGAGGGAAGAGGTGTAACTAGACGAGTCCGTATTAGGCGCCATAGGTGTGCCTACTTTCCCACACAAGGTAACACATTCCCACGCTTTCTCGCGCTTAGGCGCCCTGCGTCGCCTATGATCTGGAGCATCTGTTCATTATGTCAATAGCGATTATGTATACAATGTGCAGCTTTCCCACAAAAGGCGCCATAGGCGCGCCTACTTTCCTGCAGTATGCGACGTGTTCCCGTGCTTTCCTGCGCTTAAGCGCCCTGCGTCGCCTATCATCTAGGCACTTTCACCATTATGTCTATAGCGATCCTGCATATCATGCACAGCTTTCCCACAAAAGGCGCCATAGGCGCGCCTACTTTCCCACAGTATGCGACACATTCCCGCGTGTGTGCCTTGCGCGCTTTCTCGCGCTTAAGCACCCTGTGTCGCCATCATCCAGGAGCTTCCACAGCCATGTCTATTAGCATCCTGCATATCACGCACAGCTCCCCCGCAAAAGGCGCCATAGGCGCACCACATTCCTGCAGTATGCAACACATTCCTGCGCGCTTTCCCGCGCTTAAGCGCCCTGCGTCATGCTCCATCCAGGAGCATCCATCCATTGTCCATCCATCCCATTGGTACGTATTGGTTTGCTATTTTTACTATCTCATTATTACATACTCTGTATGGCACCATTTCTCATGGGCCGAGTAGTCATTAGATAGTTTACCTCACCTTGGACAAGAACCACCACCATCTACTACCACTTAGAACAAAGTATAGAGCTGCACTTTAGAGTTACAATCATATTTCCACTTCGAAAGACTTCATAGACCGATAGAGCCGCCTTTTTCCCACGCTTAGCGCGCCTTCAGTGCGTTTCACGCGCTGGATGTGCCCTCACTTAGGCTCATTTAGCGTGCCTTGGATCATCTCTCTACTGCCATTTGCTTCCCTGGGTCAAATGAACGCATCACACCTTGACCAACACCTAGAGAGTTTAGCTCTGTCTCTCATCCAGAGTCAAGAGCTATTTCTTTCATTGCTCTGCTCTCACCCAGCAGAATTGTTGTACCTACAGTGGTTTGGGACAGAGATATAGTGCACTTGGATTGGTTGCGTTCAATAGTGATACCCATACAGAAGCGAGTGTCCCCCAGATCAGAGATTTCCCAATGACTCCGAAGTTGCTCTTTGAAGTGGACCAGAGCCTGCTGACTGCTGCCCACATTGAAGAAGTCATTGATGTGGATGGCAGTGAGGATTGTTCCGAACTCATTGCGACGGAATTACACATAGTGCTCGCACTCGAGTCATTTGAAACCCCAAGATAGTAGGGCATCATGTAGTGTTTGGTTCCACACTCGACCACCTTGCTTCATCCTATAGAGACCTCGTTCAAGTCGCCAGACCCAATCTTCTTTGCCCAGCGCAGCAAAACCCTCTGGCTGCTCCATGTAGCAGACCTCATCTGGGTTGAGGAGGCCATTTAAGAAGGCAGTTTTGATGTCAAGTTGCTCGATATCCCAATCCAGGGTTGCTCCGAGGTGAGCAAGGACTCGAAAAGACTCCAGGCGTGCGGTAGGAGAGGAGGTTTTAGTGTAGTCTTGACCATAAATGGCTGTGAATCCCCAGAAGACATATCGGGCCTTGAAGCATGCAGGATTTCCCTTTTCATCACGTTTAAGTAGTGATGTTCTGGCCTGGCTTGGCTCGAAAGCCCCAACTTTGGCCTGGCTTCAGACGGCCAGGGCTTTCAAAAATCTTAGGCCAGGCCAAAGCCCTCGACAATGGCTTGGCCCTGGCCTGGCCTGGCCTGAGCCGCGGCCCGAGTATAAAAATGAGTAGGCAAACGATATCAATGATTAATAGTAGGTAGATAAAACAGAAATCAAATGATATCTAACTCATCCTCGTCATCCTCCAGCAGCAAGACATCCCAGCCGTCTTCGTCATCACCCTCACTTGCTATGCTGTCATTAGCGTCCACTTCAACATCAAACTCATCAGCTTCTTCTTCAGTGGATGATGATGGACCAGGTAGACGGAAAAGGAGGTCATGACGAATGGCGCACTTGACACATTGCAGCGCCTCAATGATATTGGATTTGAGGTGATTACGACGCTTGCTGATGGTGATACCCCCCTATGAGAAGGCGCGTTCGCTCAATATGGATGTTGCCATGATTGACAAATAATCTTGAGCGATGGAGGAATTGTTTCCTATCAGCTAATCAGCAGGTGAGTGTGGTGAATGTGAGCAGACTTACTGGCATATCTTGCACTTGCGGTGCTTCTTGACCTTGCCATTGGACCCGGTGTGATCAAATGTAGCACCAAAAAATTCTTCAATGTCGGCAGTTCTAAGCTCGCGTGTGGACCCTGCGTCTGCGATCGACTGGACATCGATGTCAATGAGGATACCATCATCACCGACTAAGTCCGAGTCCATTCTTGCAGTTGATTTGCGAGGTTTTTTTGCTAATAGTCAAGTGTTAAGTCATAGTCGTATCGCATCATGAAGGGGAAAATAAACTTACGTTTGGGGTTTGAGCGTGCATTTTCATGCTCGTCATCACCCGGCAGAATGTCATCCAAGATTTCTTCAATGTAGGGGCATTTATTGTTCGATGTAGATATGGTGGGCTGGGCCGTGGATGACTCTAGTGATGGACCTGGGGTGGCATTCTGTGGACTTTCAGTAGTAGACTTTGTGGCCTCTGCAGCTCGGAATTCGTTGATGGCCTTAGTTTGTGATGGGAGGGCTGCCTTTTCTGAGTGCTCAAGAAGGGCAGCTGTCGGTTTTATCTGACATATAGGGCGTGCTGCGCGAGGCTCATTGCCATTGGTGGAGGTCACAGCGTCTGGGCTTATCATATGAAGGTAGTGGGTAGGGCAGTAAGGATGCACGTACAATAACATATCAGCAAAGAATATAAGTTACAGCCTTGACGGACTGTTAAACCTCCGAACAAATGGCATAGCGAATCGAAGGACCTATTCCAACATTAGAGTGAGTAATGTCAAAAAAAACATGGCGACTCACTCATTTATCAACAGAAACATGGTGATTCACTCGCATGAAGGATGCAAAGGTACTTCAATGGATCAACTCTGACATGTAGTGATAGTGGGGCGAAGTAGAAGATAAAGGTAAAAATAGAATCTGGCCGTGGAAATGACATGTCCGCAGCATCCTATACTACCTAAAAGCCCCAGCCTGAGCCAGCGGCTCAGGCTTTGCAAAATGATGGGCCAGGCCAAAGCCCTGTACAGGCCGTGATTTTGGCCTGGCTAGGCCTGGCTCAATGGGGGCTGGCTTCGGCTGGCCCACGGCTTGAAGCCAGGCCATGCACATCACTAAGTTTGATCTTGTCAAGATCGCTCTTAGAGAGACGGCATGCTGTAATGGACACAGCCGACAAAGTAGCAGGAGGGTAGTATGCATACGGCACGGTCTGTGCAGGAGGCGCTGAATGGATGGGTGCGACCTGTGGGGCATTGGTTGCTGGAGCAGGTACAGCAGGTACTGTAGGTACCGCAGGCACCACAGGTACAGTAGGTATAACGGGCTGTGCGGCAATTGGCTGCGGTACAATGAGCCCAGGTTGTGGCACCCCATTTCCATCAAGGTCGGTTCTCGCACGGGTATGAGGTGCCATGATAGTAGTTGAGGAGAAAGAAGTGTGGGGGGTGTAACAACACGAAGGCATGGTATATATGTGTATAAAATGTCTGGAGGATCCATCAAGGAAGCACCCCCAATTAGGGAAGGTTGGTGGTTCGAGCATAGAGTATTGGTGTGATCAACACCCGCCAGTGAAAGAGCGTGTTTGGCACTTGCTAGAACAATGATTTAAGATAATATCCGAGATGCGCCAAAGCGCTCGGGGAGAGTCCTGGTGATCTAACATGCCTAGAGGTTCTGGCTCTTTATATAGAGCCAGGGCTCATAACCTTTTATAACTAGATGTTACAGTTAGACCTCAGTTCAGAATGAGTGACTGAGGGAAGAGGTGTAACTAGACGAGTCCATATTATATCTGTCATGTTGGTATTCCAACATTCGATCCCCGCGGTTAGCGTTGGCATTAGCTCCAACAATCTGACATTGTCAGGTTCATTCACTGACTGTTTCACATCATCGCTAGCTCACTACCATTGTCCCAATTATCGACACATCCAGCAGCTTCAACAGATACACTGTTAGTACAAGACAGTTGATTGGTGAGTTCCATTAAAAGCTACCCAATATACTTTAACTGATATCTATTGCCGTAGAAACACGAGAACGAGGCAGTCGTCATTGGCAAGCACATCTAACAATGATTTGTTTCAGTTAAGGACTCCCATGTACCAGAAGCTGGTGGGCTATGTCATCCTGATGCACAGGTTGGGGTGCCAGTGGTATATAGAGTACACTTTTATTGCATTTGTAATTTTTCGCAATACAATTGTTTTTGGTCGATTTGCGTCGATGAGCGAATATGCAAAAGGTCAATTGGGAGCTACTACAATATACTAGAATCTACGCTACCCAAACACACTCGATTCTGCAATATCTCGCTCCATGCGAGTCGCTGAAAATATCATATAAGTCTCATTCGTCTCCCCAAATCGACGCAAATATTGTCGCGATATTTCGGTCGTTTTCCGTCGATACGGCTAGGACCGTTTCTCACTGGGGCTCAGCGCTCAGCTTTTACGCACCGCAAAGTTTGAGTGAGAGTCACACCGTTGTCACATCACGTGATGTTGGTGGTATTTGAATGAGGCCTATCTTATTGTATCATTTCGCTGGCAAATATCCACCATGAAATGGCGCATGGATTGGGGTCCTCAATGACTCTGACTTATCGCCAATTGAACCCGATGGGCCTAGCAGCAAGGGAAGCACAGGAACAGTACCATTCATGGCATTTTACGAATGTGAAGTTAGAAGCAAAAACAAATGTCTTGGAGAAAGCGTGAAATACAATGGCATTTAGGTTTGGTTACGATTGCAAGGAACCTTTGCCAGACCCCGCCTTGAATGTCGATGGCTGGTCTTCATTTCCTATTCCGTAGGTTGAGGTACCGTCACTGCGCGTAAACTGGGACACATGGACCTGCACGGGCTGCATATGATACTGCTGCAGATGGCCTTGTTCCGTCCCGATGGTCGTCCCAATAATCGAGGGATGATTGAGATTTTGCCTATTGATGGCTATGCGAATAAGGACCATATAGAAAGCAATCGATATGATCGGCGTGACCTAGTTGTTCGACATTCAGTTCTTCAATTCGAATAACAGGCACTTCGGGGCAGAATCACCATGTCTACTGCAGGTTCCTCTCCATTGTTCGAGGAAACGAAACAAATCAGTGCGATGAAGAGAACCACAGTATACAAAACAGCGGCATCCACAAGCATGCGCACTATTGGGATCATAGTGCCTTTCGCAGTGCGAAGTGTAGAGACATTCCGTTCAATCGTCCAGATGCGATATGCCAGCAATCCTGGACACGTTCAGAGCCTTGACACCGTGTTTATGGGAATGTGCTTACCTGAACTCAACAGATTCGTTGCCATAGTCGAGGCGAAGAATGCCGTAACCCATTGTGTAGGCTGGCCAAGCACGTTGGCGAAGAAGTCTCCGGAGCTATTTGTGACTTGCGAATAGCTGTAGATCACACCGCTACCGGTCACTTCGATGCAATGTCAGAGAACCCGACTTTGTGAACATAACTGTGAACCGACCTGCAACGCTGCACCACAATATGCTGGGTAGGATAATGACCAAGACTGATTGCCACACAACGTGGCAGCGATAGATCTACCAGACAAACTTCTATAAGCCAAGAAGGCTTTAAGTTGGCAGATAAAAATATGAACCCACCACTACCCCATCACCCAGCAGAGTTTGTAAGACGTATAACGCATGCAGGATCGAAAGTGTTGGCTGGGAAGGATCGGCGAAGAATGCCACTGGTCCACCTGGGTACGTGCCGCGATACTTCACTAGTCCATCTTCAACACGAATGATCAATGCGACCATGTGCTTGCAAAAGATTAGCAGGTGACAACAGATGTAAGAAGTAAAGTGCACCAACCGCGGTACTCAGTATCAACAGCAGGATGGCTACCACGGCGATTGGGCGATTGATGTCCTGCATGCGCTGTTTATAGGTCAAAGACCAGATAGTGCCCACAAACAGGAGGACTGAGAAGCCTGGAAAGGTGACCCTAGCTTGGTGAGCATACTACTAGGACGAACAAACCTATTGAAATGCTCACCGTATACAATGCCTTCCAGCGCCACTGCCAGTAAACAAGCGGCATCCAACGGGATCCCTGTTGAAGTCATGGCAAAATAATGTCTACAGCTGCCGCCTACTGCCTAGAAGATGTGCGAAGGTGTGGGCATCTTCGCCTGGTATTTCGCGCGCTATATAAAGTCCATCTTCCCTGATGGTTAGGCTTGTTTGTGGCCCACCTTTTGGTGATACATCTCGGCACTCGCTGTATGACATGATGCATCACGGACAGGGCGATGAAGGTAGGAACGACTGACTTCCATCTGCTATATTGATGGGCCTGCCTAATAGGGGAGCCTGTACGGTCTGGTGCATAACTTTGGACTACGTATTTTCCTTCTACTGCCGCATTATGTCAAAACAACTCAAACCATCCTCGCACGACGATGCACGATATTGACTACCTTTGCATCGTGTATTTGTCCAGATTTCTTGTTCAGATCGTGCGAGATGGTTTCAGTTGGCGGTGCACGATGCGGCACTCTCCGGACGTCTCTCGCACTCTCCGGTCTTGACTGGGAGGCCGGAGTGCTCACCACGCGCAGACTTTGATGCAAATTTACCGGTGGTGGATTATCGTCGGAGTCATTGAGTGACGAGTCAGCACGTACTGTCAGCCAATAATAGTTAGTGCAGTGTTTCGAGGTCACGGTGTTTCAGTGTTCACAACATTATGTAAGTGGTGATCCATGCGAAAGAACTAAATACTCCATCCTGGACGTAACCGGTTAACCTCCGGGAGTCCTGCAGAATCTGTTTCATGTCCATAATTATATAACGTCGCTGCTGCGTGCGGCAAAATAATTGATGTGCACAGCTGCAGTATTCTCAAAATGGTGTGTCTATATCTGCACAGAACATGGTACTTCTATGAAACACCGCAACTTTGCCAGGCTTGGCAAAGTTGCGGTGTTTGAAATTTGAAGCTTTGAAGGATGGAAGAGCATTGTTATTTGTACGTGTAAGTAGTTGAAAACTTGAATCAACCAAGTGTTTCAGGTTTTGTTTATCTTCTTCTCGAATTTGGTTTTCGCATGAACCATATAATCATATGACTCCTACTATAGATCCACCTCTAATATTAGCTAAGTATGAGCACTCTGCTGTGGATGGCCGCCTATGTTCCGAGCCCATAGTATTTCCATCCAGCCAAGAGACTTGCACTCGACGGCGCAGCAACTTATCCCCGACCACAGGTCCTGAAGTTTATTTACAAGCAAGACCACCTCGATTCACAGAAGACCTGGTGGTTGACGAGCGGGACTACACAATATCTGGACCTGTGACACCCAGAGCAGTCGACGAGTCAATGGGCCATCTAGGAATCTTCGTGAGCTTGACGAGTTGCTCCAGAATGCAAGGGACATTGATTATAATTAGTATATCTGCTGGCTTCTGCTGGTCGTGTAATAGTAACTTGCAAATAATTGTCCTTGTCGGCATGCAGAATCCCTAGCTTCTCATTGGCTGGACTACCGGTCCGTGTCACTCCGAACTTGTTTCAACTCATTAGCCCGAACTCGGCGAACTGTATCGGTATCGATTTATCAGCCTCGAATCGAATCAACTTACCTCTGTGGCAACACTACCAGCTCCTGCCATTTACATAGACGCCCAGGGGCAAGGACACGAGGCTGTTCACCTTGATTCTTGTCTCCACAGCTTATAGATAGTCAGATTCAAGCGCCAGGAAGGACCGACTGCGTCGATCAGATGCGATGGGATACATTCTAGCCTACATGACCACATGGATATCATTGTTTTTTGTGTCGAGCAGCCACTCCAGCACATCGCCATATCAATCCTTCGAATACATGCATATATCTTACTGCAATGTCACCCCTTCATCGCGTCGACTCCCAAGACCTACTTGTGTGCCAGATGCAGCCGAAGCTCTCTCTTTTGGCATCTCAAATTTGTCACCGATTCTGTGGCAGAGGAGTGCTTTACTTCCAGCGCTCTGCTCCTGATGTATCTCTACTTTGAGCTTCGCTCACTCCCGGCCCAACTGGTTTCAGTTCTCTCATTCGTCAGTCCTCTCCCAAGTCCATCATCATTGGAATCCTGCACTACATCAGTACCAGTGCAACATGGTCGCTAATCTAGTTTTATTTCTGAGTTTATATCCGTGAAGCTTGACGTCCTAGCAGAATTAATCGTGAAGATTGGAATAATTCCCGGTATTGTTCGCTTCTCCACTCTGATGAGAACCTCCTGGTACGTGTTCTAGTCTCTTGCGAGACGATGGCCAACTCCTCCATCATCTGCACCGATAAGACCGGTGCACTCACGTTTCGCTGGTCTGGTAACTTAGTGTCATGGAGCTCTTGATGCAGCAGCCAAGGTTTGTCGCTGTACCTTATCACTACTTTCTGGCTGCTCATTTTTGCAGACCGTCGTAAATACGAGCACCCATCTCAAACACCCAGGTAGTCCCCTTATTTTGCACAAGTTTCGTACTACTAAATACCAGATGTTCTATAATATATGTATGAATGATTATATGCCACCGAATGACCCTACTAAGTATAACATGAAGATCATGTGATCTGAGAGATACATGTGCGAAATATCACAACCACAGAAATTGAGGCAATAACAAATGATAAAAATATCAAAGTAGGCGCACCCCCCGGACATACAATGCTAGCCTTAGATATCAGATCATGCATGTGCGATAGGCTGATTATGTAAAACATTATCCTGGACGAAGGATTCACGTGACTTGCAACACATCAGCCGTTTCGAAAAGTCAATATTAATATTTCAATTCTGAAACGTCTTGCGACGCTATGCAACGTTGATGATCGATATTGAATATCTGAATCTTGATGATCTGTTAGAAGAACTTGAAGCCCAAAATCTTTCTCACAGGTGTTGTGAAAATCAATTTTCATATTTTTGTCCAGCGTAGCCCTTCATCGCCCTATCGAGATGATGTGAAAAGACGAACTGGATTAGACTGCCTTCCTCGATACAGGACTCGATCAATCACATTCGCAGGCCTGCCAGTGGCTACTAAACTGAAGCCTTGGTCCACGGCGCCAAGATATCCACTTATATATTGCGGGCAATTACCGGCCACCGTCTCAGCCCCTCGCACCCTTGGAACCCACAGAGCAGTAGCTTGTATTCTATAGCCCTCAAAGTCGACATGTCCCTCCCAACGCATACACCAGTTTGGCGTATCAAGAATTCCCCCGAAAACTCTGTAGTTCTTGATTTTTCCGACAATGCAACATTTGCTTTGACAGAAGAACCTGTGCCTCAAATTGAAGATGGGGAAATGCTTGTGGAAAATTTGTACATCTCCAACGACCCTGCGCAACGAGGTTTGTTTTATATTCAAGGTTGGATCTCAGTCGATGACCATGTTACTCTAGGATGGATCCAGAAAGGTGTCTTACCAGAGCGCCTTTACACCGCTCCTGTGCGTGAAGGCGACGTAATGGCAACTCATTCTATCGCTCGTGTTCTCGCACTCAAGGACAACACTGGCCGTGGATTTAAGGTAAACGACTTCGTTTACTGTTTGACTGCTGGGTGGCGACGATACGCTGTGGTCAAAACAGACCCCTCCGCATGCCTGCCCGTGATGTATGTAAGCGCTTTCTCTCTTATCGCACCGCTGCTGACTTGACTAGGGTGCCCGAAAATGTGTCACCTACTGCCGCTCTTGGTCTTTTCGGAGTCCCAGGATTTACTGCGTACTGTAAATTATCATCAATTCGCGGTGTCATCCTTTGCTTAAGAAAAATAGATGGTCTGCGGGATATCTTGAAGCTCAAAGAAGGAGACTCGCTGATTGTCAGTGCGGCTGCAGGGTGAGCTTATCTTGGCTCATAATTGTCCTGCCCACTAAACCTATGGAAATAGTGCTGTTGGAAATGTCGTCGTCCAATACGCCAAGAAAGTGATCAAGGCGAAAAAAGTGATTGGAATCACAGGATCAGACGAAAAATGCCAATGGATTAAGGAACTCGGTGCAGACATTGCCCTTAATTATAAATCAGATACATTCCCTCGAGATCTTATTGACGCCACCTCAGACTTTGTGGATGCATACTTTGACAGGTGGGCCTTTCGTAGTGTCTATATCTTGAATATTTGCTCACCACCTTGCGGTATGCAGTGTGGGGTAAGCTAGATGGGCAGGAGGTTTTACTTCTATTAGCTAAAGCGGATGCATCAGCGGGTTTGTCCTGGATCAAGTGATTCCACGAATCAAGCAAAACGGTCGTATCGCAGCTTGTGGCGCCATTTCAGGTTAGAAGAATGTGCATCTAGCTGGTATGCATAGCTATTGACGGTCCTTTGCAGGATACAATAAGAACGTGGGGAAACCCACGATGGGTACTACCTGGGTCGAAGTAGTAACCAATCGCTTGTCCATTCAAGGCTTCGTTGTCCTTGACTTCATGTTCCCGAAGGACGGGCCAAATAGAGTGGCTACGGAAGCCTTTCCAGACATTACTGGGGCACTTCAGCGAGGAGACATCACGCTCGAACGGGCTGAGGACATTGTAGAGGTACCCTTCATAGACATCCCAAAGGTTTGGGGAAGACTTTTCACTGGTGCCAACACTGGGAAGTTGGTGACAAAGCTTACATATAGTGCATGATAAGATGACGAGAATACAAGTGTGTGTACAGATTACATGGCACAAATATCATATCGTGATCTAACCGAGTGAGAGGCATGTGGTGTCTGCAGAGTATCACCTGTGAGGCTGTGACTCTCACATAAGGATAGACCGGGCCTCCGCACCATAGTATTTCCAGAGATTTCCAGGTTAGGTTCAATTAGTGCTGGATGGCTTCCCGTAGCATTTAGAACTTGAACGTCGTTCTAAATCTGAATCGATGTTCTCAAGTCCTCATGCCGACGTGCCCCCATCAAACGTCAGAGGCTGAAGTAGGAAGCCTTCCGCCCAAACCTTTTGAAGGGTATCCACAATGTCCTCAGCCTGTTCGAGCGTGATGTCTGTTGCTGCTTCGGTCCAGGTCCTGATTGTTGTCGGAACTTTTTTGGGGGTATTTTGAGCCATTATAATCTATCAAAATGGGTACCCAATATTGTAACCCATTACGAAGTAAACTTCATTTTTTCTCATGGTAGCGCGGGGTTCGGCAGTCAGCATTTTAATGCCCACAAAAGATTTCCGATATGTGGCCACACTATTGATCTGCCTGCATCAGGATCTATCCTTTCTGATCGGAGTAGAAAGAATACCTGATTCTGATTCTCTGACTAATTTAATCCAAACATCATGAGACTAGTACCCACTGACTGGCAAAAGTGTTGAAAGCATTCCGAAGCCGTCCAAAGGAGGTATCATTTCCTCGTGGGTACCCGGCGTGGGAGGGTGTCTGAGCCTCACACCGCATGTCCGACCATCACATCAACCACTAGCTCAGTCACGGTCCATCAGTTCCTTTTTAATTATGGGTCGGATTCGCCATCTTTATGCAAGTTGGTACAGGTGCAACCGTGTATTCAGCTTCTTATTAAGAAGAGAACTGAATCGACTCCCTCATCAACGCCACCATGGCAGCGAACTGTACTCCCACTGCAGAGATACCAAACCCTTGCACATCTCTAGCATTCTTATCTCCTGAGACAGCAATGCAGCTCGAGATATCCCGATATCTGTACTGGGCTACAGTTGGGGTTTGTTCATCTTGCTTTCGTGATGCATAGCACAGTTTGACACACAATTTCTTTAGGCGTTCTTGTGGGACTGGACTCTATCTTTGCCAGACGAAATACGAATCATCCGGAAAACAGGAATTCGCCTTCCAATCATCGCCTACCTGCTATCAAGGTAATCTTTCGCGTCGAGATAGATTGACTTCACTGCTTACTGTGCATAGATTGGGCACTGTATGTTACATTCTCATTGGTACAATCTTTCAAGGTAGGGCCTGTTGATAATGATTACCAGCGCAAATATCTGACTTTCTATACTATCCAGCACTTCCGGTTCACGGATCTTGCCAAACTATTCTTTGGGTTATTTGTTTCAGCTATCCCTTTGCGGCACCTGGTACTGCAGCATTATTCTTCTTTAGGGTCCGTGCAGTCTACGACCGTTCGAAGATCGTGACAATGGTATTTGGTGCACTATGGCTGGGGACATTGAGTGCTGCGCTTGCATTCCCATTTATGGTTAAAGGAGAGCACATAGGGCCGACAGATTATTGCATTCAGACATCTGTGGCACCAGGTGCTTCTGCTGTTGTCATCATAAACGCGTGCAGCGACGCTCTCGTCTTCCTTGCCATTTCATGGCGTCTCGCACGCAATACCTTCGGTGGTGAATCTTGGGGGACCCGCATTCGTTCCTTCTACAAAGGAGATGGGCTCCCCAGGCTCTCCAAAACCCTGTTGCAAAGTGGTCAAGCGTACTACCTGTGTGTATAAAACTGCGAATTGTATTGATGACACTTACCAATACGTCTTGTGCAGGGCAACTGTTGGATTGAATGTAGCAACTATGGTCATGATCCTAGTTCCTACTGCACCTCCTGTATATCACGCTTTCTTATCGCTTCCCAACATTGCCCTTGAAAATTCCATGGCATGCCGCGTTTTCAGGGCAATCCACCTCGGGACCATTCGTTTTCCATCTGCAACGTCCCATGGCTCATCATCCTCTGCATCAGTTAGGGTGCCTCCCGGAATGCGGTATGAGAATCGCTCTCGACATATCATCAGACCTCAGCTGTACGGCGATTTGCGCTTAACTCCACTCAACATTTCTGTCACCACAGAGCATTCGAGTTTGGAAGACACGAGCCAGAAACATACGTGCATGATTGGCCAGGGAGTGGACGACACTGTCTAGAGCCAAGCCTATCCACAGGTGTTAATATGATGTACTGTTAAATACTACCACGGCCGTGATTTCTTGTTCCCTATGACAGCTGGCGTTCGTATGTTGTGGGTATAGGGCTTAGGTATTTAGTCGAAATTCATCATGAAGTTGAACGCTTATTATGAATGAAGTAAGCTGGGGACTGTTAGTTACGTGCTCCCCGTGTTGAAATTGTGTTGCTCTTCTCACTGTCGCCATGACAGTGCGTCATTGCATCAACTCCAGACGACCAAACGATTCGACAGTGCTAAAGTGATCGTAGGTCATATGTGGAAATGAGCACTGACGGTACTGACTAATTGTGATCTTGAGATGGTTGGGGCCAGAGAGCTTTAAACAAGTACTTTCGAGGCTTACTAGTCATTCATTTAGTCAGGGTGGTAGTGTAACAGCTGTCACCTGAAGCATCTTGACACACTGAGCAGGGGAACCTCGCACTTGACATGAGGCAGGTTGATCTTGTAGGTGAGCAAAGGTCTTTAATGACGACTCTGTCATGGTCACTCACAAGAGCTGGATACATATAGTTACTGTTCGTCCTAGAAACTTGCATACATTGATGACCCATGACCTACTTTAGGGCATGTGACTCAACCCGAAAATGAAGTAAGTTTGTAAGGCGTTCCCCCAAGGTCAGCAACGGATGTGCACAACCCTAACAGTTATGATATGTGGCTAGCACTGACCGTTGTTAGACCTTGACATTGATAAGGACAAGATGGTTGGTGAGATCAACCTCAATTCCAAGCCGAGCGAGGATCCCGGCACGAAACATTCAAGTTGCATGTACACTCGTGAGTACCCCCACACTTGCTTCATCTCCAAAACTGACCTTCGTTCCGTATGAACTACATCTGTCGCACAGTGGATGTCAGCACTAGCAGACGCACCTGACAGATCGAATAAGCTGCCAACTTCGATGGGCGAGTGCACAAGTGAGTCGGTGGAAGAACTATGAATCGATCTTGATGTTGTCCGGCTGCGGGTGCTTAGAGGTGCTTAGTAGAGGTTGGGTTGAGGTGTAGAAGGATTTGAAGAGTCATTGAAGGGTACCGGATAGACTCGTACTCAAACAGAGACCAGCTGCGAGGTGAATGACTTCGTGGGGTGTCTTCTCATCGCCGACGGCGGTACATCAGGAAATGTACACATTACTTAACCTTGCCTTAAACAGACTTAAGTTGTACTTTTGCAACTTGGCAAATATGGACCTGCTTGTCCAGAAATTCAACTTCAACATGGTCAGAAAAAAATTGTTCAGTTATATTAGTACATATGTTTTGGTATAGACTGCACTAAAAAAATACAAGATTTACCAGGTGAATGATGCATGAGAGAGGAAACAAATCTAGCCAAGCTGAGAAAGTAACAAAAAAGGAAGTCAAGAAATGTGAGAATTTACTGATGTATGACACGCCGACAAAAACCCGAACTCAGCTGCCTTTGTTCGAAAGGGGTTAGCTGCATGGAGATGAATGGACGTGAGCTGCAGTTGGACACAGCAAGATTCGAGAGTGGCGCTTTAATTTAAGGACGTGCTCAAGTATATTGATGCCAGTCGGAAGTTCTCCATTGCGAGCGACAAATCAGCAGGCTTGTACTGCATGCGGTAACAACACATATAGGCTTCCCAAAGTCTGAAATAGGAGTGAGATCATCTGAATCATCAATGCTGCCCCATTGTCCAAAGCGTATGAGGGTTGACCATGAAAGTTTGTCAAGTATGTTTGGACGGTGTTGTTTGCCCACAAGACAGAGATTGAGCATCATGTTTCTTTGAAGATGGATGCCTTCATCGGATGCGTTGATTGGAAGATTGTTATATGCGCTGATCACACAACCGACCGCACTGTCTATGCCGATACTACGCAGGTAGGTTACCCTCTAGACAGAGGGTCAGTAGCTTGCAGCATGGCTGCGCGTATTCGTGAATGTAGGCAGCGGTAGGCTCCTCGATATAGCTCCAGTTCGATGCTGTAACGAGATTATAGACGGATGATGCGTGATCAGGGTGACCCTGTGGACGCAGTGCAAGGGTTTCGCGAAAGAGGGAAGTGGTGGAGTCGATATCTTGAAGATGGTTTCGGATAAAGCCTTGAAGGCAAGCATATGCAAAGTGGGCGAGAGCTGCTGCATGATCAGGATGGCCGACCGGTCACTGGTCAGGAACCAACTGAAAACGCTACAGTATCGTTCAGGTGAGAGACTTTCCTGATGTTCATGTATTCCACAAATCGTGCGTGGCCCGCATTCAGCTTCTCTGCTTCTACTGTTGACGTCAGTTTTCCATCTGCATCAACAGCAATGCCACTTGAGGCATTTTGGCCTAAGACATTTGCAACAATAGCTGCACAAGGTAAGTCACTGTCATCATCAAAGTTCGGCTCTTCTTGATGGGTTTCATCCTCAATTTTAGTGGTGTCTGTTGAAACATCAACGTCCTGCTCGTTGGGACCTGTGAGCTCCTTCCAGAACTCAGGATCAGTGTTCTTTAGGTTCCGAAGTCGGTTGCATGCTGGAAGTCAACCAAACACTCGAACAAGAGGTTAAATCCTTGAACAGTGCACATTTCAAAGGCCTGGATGTCTTTCACGTTAGGACAGTTGATGGTGAGCAATCCAACTCACTTTTTGATGATTTCTGGCTTATTGATGGTTTGAAATGCATTCCAGATCCAGCTTGGGCTCCTGTCTCGCAAGATACCAATTCTCTTGTCGACGATTATGTCCACTTCATCCCTGTCGAGCTGTGCTGCCACCTCTTCGACTAAATTTGCATGGTACAAATGTTTCAAAGAATGCTTCAGGATTTGCTAAATGCCAACATCGCATGGTTGGAAGTCCAGTGCATCCACCTGGAACGTAATCGATCATAATTGTTGGGTGTGTCTTCTTTAGCCATGTGCAAAACTTGTCTGACCGGTGAACAGACCAGAGGTCAATCTGCCACAGGGACTTCTGGGTTGGCGGAAGCCCGAGTTCTTCCTTTTTCTTCTCAAAGTATGGTGCGATGATCTCATCAACCAGCGTCCACATTGTCTCCTGGGTAGACCAGTAAGTTTGTGTCTTTGAATACTCAAAGCGAAAATTGGCATTGATGCACTGATCATGGTTTTGGGAAGTCGGGGCAGGACAGGATTTCTTCATGTAGCCTTGATGGATTGTTTGAAATGGAAGGACTGTGCCATTGCACGAAATCGAGATGACAATGGTGAAGGCTCGTTTTTCATCATTACCAATAGTTGAGACTTGTTTAGATCCCGTTTTTGACCACGTCAGGGCAGCACCCTGTGCATATACAACCTGTGTCTGGTCTGAGTTGATGTACAACGCAGAGGGTACATCTTCCTCCTTGATTCTATATGCCATTTGCATGAATGCCTGCTCACACAGATCTTCCCAGTTTGCAGGGGTCTTTTGTGCAGCTCGTGTCACTCGTCGTTCTGACCAATGAAGGCTTTGATGGAGCCAATTTCGGATAAATGAGTCAGAGCAATGAAATTTGCTGCCGTCATTGGCCTGCTGCTCAAATATTGCTGATGCCAAGTCTGAAATCATGGCAATCATGATGGCACGAATAGTTACAAGGGTGAGAGGGATTCCAATGTCACGGAGAGATTCGAGTCGCTTAATGATGGCTTGCTCGACCTGAGGAAAATTTTGCTTTGCAGGATATTAGTGCAATTACAGCTGCAGTAACTCTTTACTCACGAAGATACCACGACGACCACCATTGTCATGCCCTTGATGAATGCTGTTCTCTGCCATTCGCAAAGCGGCATCACTCCATCGTGGCTTGCCGTCTTTCGGACGTTCAATCCAGCTCTCCACTGTCGAGCGTGAAAGGTTTTTAAAGGTAATGGCATCCTTTTTCTTCAAGATTTGTACAATCATTGTTGAGCTCATCTTCGATCCTACAGAAGGATGCCTCGCAGCATCCACAATTTGATTCAATGTGAATGGTCCATGCCAGTTGTGGTAGATTGCATCGCGAGGCAGATTCTTCCGTTTTCATCCTGATTGGTGTGTCTTTTTGTGACGGATGAGCTCCTTCTCAGCACGGTTTGGTCTAGACAGCTCTGTGAGTGAGTGTTTTGGACGTTTTGGTGAGTCGTCTCGCAGGGACATCATGATACGCTATTGAGTTGTCATGAGTAGGAATACATAATCGAAACTCAGTAAGAACTGTACCTTTTGTGAACATTTAGATCCTCCGGGGGTACGTAGGCCAGCAGAGATTTCTACTTCGTGCTGTTTCTGATGGTGTTTCTCCTGCTGCAGCCTGTCCTTCTCATGCTTCTCCATTCGACGACATAGGTCTGTCATCTCACCATATTCCTCTGCAGCCTTCCACCCCTCGTTAAGCTTCTCCTCTACTTTCTTCAGCTGGTCGTGAAGTTCTTCCTTCGTGCAATTCTCTATGTATCTCATGATCCCATGACACTTTCCAGCCTCCTTGTCTTCAACTGCTGTACAGGTGGCCGAGACACGTTTTTCCTTTATGATCTGTGGCTTTGGGCTCAATGAGAAGTTGGTATCGTGATCAAGAGAGTGGTGCAGTGGCTCGGGCATTGAAAATGTGAAGCAAAAGTCATGGGCAATGCCTCTGAATGACTAATTCATATTTTTAGATTTCAAACTCTGGATGTAAGATCTAGTAAGCTTACCTGGTCCAAATGGTGCTTGACAACTTCTAATAGAACTCTCAACCTCTCATCTCGGACAGCATTTGAGTTGACAAGATTTTATTTTGCTGGGAGCAAGTAGTGTGCCAAAGCATTGAATGCAAGTACCCCACATGAGAATGTATCGTGTTGAACTGTGGTGGGTAATATTGTTGTTGTGAATGTGTGGGATGTATGATGTGTGTCCACCATGACAGGATATCAAGAACAGCTGGATCAAGATCGTGTTGAAATGAGTCACCGACAAGGATTTGACTGTGCATGAAGTTGAGAACAATGGCTATCCAATGATTATTATTGATGTGAAGTAGGAAACCAAGGCTCTTCTGCATGCTGGAGGCAAGTGCCATCCCAATTTTGCGAGTCTGTGCAAAGTACTTGCTCATTTCATACTCGCTAGTGTCCCAAGACTCGTAAGCCTGTCTGATAGACTTGAAGAAGTAGGTACATCAGTAAATTCTCACATTTCTTGACTTCCTTTTTTGTTACTTTCTCAGCTTGGCTAGATTTGTTTCCTCTCTCATGCATCATTCACCTGGTAAATCTTGTATTTTTTTAGTGCAGTCTATACCAAAACATATGTACTAATATAACTGAACAATTTTTTTCTGACCATGTTGAAGTTGAATTTCTGGACAAGCAGGTCCATATTTGCCAAGTTGCAAAAGTACAACTTAAGTCTGTTTAAGGCAAGGTTAAGTAATGTGTACATTTCCTGATGTATGTTCGACCTCAATGAGCTGACCATCTTGATGAAACCGAAGGTCATGACAAAGTAAGTCGATCATCTGATTTTCATGGACATCAGACAGCCATTGATCAGTTGCATATCTTGCAAGGTTCCAGATTGGCTCTGAATTTTTGAACCCTTTGACATTGCCAAACCACAAAATCAAGCCAAGAGCATTGTAAACACTCTCAATCAACTCATGAGTCTGCTTCTTGGTCTGTCTCCATTTTTGACCATGCTTCTGAAGGGTTTCCTCAGCATGAAGCCATGGTACTAGGTACATGTGTTGCAGTTCCACCACCTCATACCAATACGAGAGTGTCCAGATTGGTAAGTATGTTCCAGGGCAGCCAGGTGCATGAGGACAAGTCAATGACTTTGCCCCCCTTTGCAAGAAGCTCAAGCACTGTTCCATGAGTGTTTTTATGGTGGATGGGAGGGGGATTGGGATAATACAAAGCTTTCTGATATCTGTAATTGTTGGCTGATCCTTAGAAAAAAATTGATCTGGCAGGAAACTGGTTTTTGCATATGAGAGGTTGGAAACTGTCATATACCAATAATCTAGGAATGGATCCGGAACATCCGGTCGACAGATCCGATCCAGATCCATCATCCGTATCCGTCGTCCGGTCCACAGATCCGCTTTGATTCTTATTTCATCTCCTGTTCATATAACCTTAATACAGCGTCTATCCCCTTTCGGTAATTCTTGTACTACCGGTACTCCGGTTATCTATCTTCCGTTTGTCTTACTGATCCGTTACTCATTCTTCATATCCGTTTCATGCTTTGTGATCAATCCTCCTTACCAATAGACTTTCCACATGCTTCGTACATAGCCTTTACTTTGCTGATTGATCATTCCGTTAGATACCTACAGTATATAAACTCATGTATAACTCTGTCGAACCTTAGTTCGAATATCATCTTAGTTTGCACTCATTCCGTTCACCTTCCGTTATCCGTCCGGACTTGAGTTTGCGCTCTTGTCTACTCTGAGACTTAGGATTGATTCCTATAGTCTATCCATATCCCCTCTGTCCTCGGACAGTCTTATCCACTAGTTTCTAGTTCGGACTTTGTCCGGATTAGCCGTTACTCTACACATCCAATATCCGTAGACCCTAATGGATCTGGTACAATACTCGTCCGCCCATCAACACGATACTCTAGTATTAGAAATAAGGGACAATACTCGGGAAAGGGGCACAGCGCACGAGCTGAGGCCAAAGTCCTTCGGATCCGATACCCTTGAGTACGCTACTTAACAGAAACGGGAATTTAATGAAATCAAGTATGGAAAGACCATGGTCTGGGAGCAGCTGCTGCAGAACCTCATGTGGAGGCTCCAAAAGAGGGTGTAAGAAATGAAAAGTTGGGCTGACTGCCGGTTCCTCTGACATGATTTGTGCAAATGCTTTGAAACTCGCAAATCCCCTCTGTTCACCATTAGACTGAAATTAGGGTTACTCAATTTCATAAGCATGCCATTAAGATTGACGAAATGTTAGGTGTGTCACAGGTCACACATTGATCTGTCAAAATGTCAAAAGCACCCAAGATGTCACAGTCACAAGGGCATGTCAAATTGAATGAAATACTACAGTATCTAGTCTTGGAGCCCCGTGCTCCATGCTCTCCCTCTGATTCCCAAATGCACTGGTGTAGGGCATACCCCCACCAGTCCGCCGTTCCTGCTGGCCATTTTAGATGGGCAATTGAATAAGGAAGAGATGACTATAAGTAAATATTGCATGAGGAGTGGTCTAACATGAGAAGAAATAATGCATGCTCAGCCACTTGTGCGGACCAAACAGAGATCAGGTGAGGTATGCAACATGTAGGGTAAGTAATCCGGGGCAGGGAAGCACGAACATGCTTTGAAGCCTTGAGACAGAGTTGGCATGCACTAGGTGTGTCATTGGTTACTTTGGTTTGTTGGTTTGGACCCCAGGGCAGTGCCAGTGATCTCGTGTGAATGAGCTAATGTTTTGATATTAGGTGAGAGTAGGTTGGTGGGTATATTGAGTGATTATGCCAGATTCATGGGTGTCTAGTGTAGGCATGTCTTGTGATGATCTATACTGGGATTGTCAAACTGTTTAAGAGGTAGGCATATGAAGTTCACCTAGCATAGATTTCAGGCGTTGTGTCACATTCACATAACGTACTAGATGGGGGATGACATCTGGGTCTGCTAGAAGATATGAGAGGGAGTTGGATTTTCTTCCTAACGCACAAGCTAAGATGTGACGTTCGTGTTGATATTGTGGGCAGTTGAATAGGTAGTGTTGGACTGTTTCTTCTATCTGCAGGCAGTGAGGGCAATCTGGAGCGTTGAACTTGGTGAGGTGAAATAGGTGCAAATTCAGTGGGATGTGATGGGTGCAGAGACCAAGGATGAGGCCGGTGAGACGTGTGGAGTAGGAGGAGGTGAGTTTGATGAACGAGCAATTAAGGATAAGTGGGTCAACATGATAGATTTGCAGGTAGCAGGGGGAGGTGGGCCAAAGGTCAGCCCACCTGGCATGTGTCTGGGCACAATGAGACGAGGGAGGAGCGCACGGGGACTGGTGTGATATTGCCCTTCCACTGCCGTTTTAGCTGCCTTGTCTACCTCCTCATTACCATGTACCCCTTCATGGCCGGGGACCCATCTGACTGTGACACTATAGTTAGGGTTGGCGTGCTTGATTCTCCTCATTATTTGCTGAAATTTGGTCACTAGATATGAGCCTGGATTAGATTGGACACTCTCACTGGATAGGACTGCTGCTTGATTGCTAGCTGAAATGGAGAGTGGGAATGTTAGGTCCTGCTCTGTGGCGACAAGTTTGGCTGCCAAAGTGAGTCCAACTATCTCTGCTTCAAACACCGTGTGTTCCTTGTCTGTACCCAGATAATACCGGAGGGTTCAAGGTCATTCACCTGTTCTGAAGAGAATTGCTGCCGCTCCGATGTGGCAATTGTGCCCCGAACCATCACTGTATACCTGGATGTGGTCCTGTCACTCGACGTGTTCCACTATTGCCTCTCCATGGGATGCTGTGATGTGAGTTTTGTATGGACATAGGGAGGTAGGTGCCTGCTGGGCCAGGATGAGGGCCTCTATTTCATCTGGGTTGATCTGATAGAAGTGAGTGAGGTGGTGGAGGGATGAGCGGTGTGATGAGATGAAGTGTTTGGTGGCTTTTCTAAGGGAGGTATATAGGGGGTGGGTGTCCGGGTGGGCGGTGAGTCTGATTACGGCGCAATAACATGTGTTCTGTAGCAGGAGGGTCATTGGGAGGAGGTTGGCGTGCACTTCAAGGATGTCAGTGGCCATACTCCTCATGGCACCCGTTATGGCTATGGTGACGATGCACTGAATGGAGGTGAGTTTCTTGGCTACTCCCAGTGAACCTCTCTGTAACGTGTTAGTTCCTTTGCAGTAGGCCGGTGTGAACCACAGGCCCGCTGCGTACAGCATTTTGGGGACTGCTGTGGCCTGATAGAGCTGTCTCATTAGGTGGAGAGGGATACCTTTGGACATGGTAGAAAGT
>MU178034.1:60894-84287 GCA_016695465.1 Suillus americanus | reverse complement strand
CAGCAACTTCTTCTGTTGATGCATTAAATTGAAGGACAGCCATGAGTTTGATGGGTCGAACAATGCGGAGAAGGATGGTGAGCATCTGCACTACTGGTGGAGGTATGATGTGGACAATGTGCTTGTAGATTCCAGTGGTCGTAAATCCCTTGTTATAGTTGTTACTCTTTGTCACCAGTGTCCCTGCATTTTTTGAGAAAAATAGGTGATGGAGGCTCTCCATGCTGTTAGCATGCTGCCACATGACCTGCTCTGAACCCTGTGCCAGAAGGGAAAGGAGGTGCATGAGGAGGTAACAGTTCTCCCAAGCTATGGTGATTTCTGCCAGCCACAGCGTGAGAAATGTTAAGTCCCAATCAGTGCTGACTCCCCACTAGCAGATTCATCCTTCTCACACAGCCCGAGTCTGCACACCGCATCAAAGAACTGACAGGATGGGTGGTCAGCTTCTTCAAAGATCATGGAGTTGAGTTTGAAGAGTCCAAATCCTTGCGTGACCTCATCTTGGTTATCCTCAGACGGCATCCACAGTGCGTCTGGCCCTAGCCTGATGATAAGTAAAACCTTCTCTTCAATGTGCTTCATTGACTCTGCCAGCAGCAGCAGCAGCACTCCTGCAAAATAATCATTAATGTCCACAGTATACTTCAAAAGCTTGATGAATGTCTTTCCATTGTGCTCCGACCACAAAACCATTGCCTTGGCTGGGGCACTATGGACGACCAGGCTCAGAGACCTGATCCATTCTCGAACAAAGGCATAAGGTGATATCTTCAGTTTTGAAGCCCACTTCACTATGGTCCCTTCAAACAATCTGTAGACATAGCTCAGTGTGTTGTGATGAGAATGGAATGGGCCGCTTCTAGAGGCTGAAGAGTGACCAAAGATGATCAGGACTAGAGTCCAGAGTAAGTTGCCAATGTATTCAAGTAGAGTAAGAGTATACAGTACCTAGAGTCCAGAGTAAGTTGCCAAAGAGGCAGGGAGCACTGGACTCTAGGATATGGGCGATGTTTGGTAAACAAATGTAAACAGATAAGCCACAATCAAAAAGGTGAGGGATAACTCGACCTAGGGACGTCCTAGGGAGGTTAGGAAGTCAAGTAAATAGCAAAGGAAATGTGAGGGATGATGCCATAACATATGTAGAGCTAAAAGATATAGAAATGCGTACTGTAGAGGTGAATGATCATATAACTAACACCTGGTACCATCCATGTTTCATCCATTCTTGCCCGGCAGCTCATTTCATTCATGCAGCAAACTGGCTTCACTGACATAGTCACTGTCATTCAAGAAGCTATTGTCTGCGCTGTCATCCTACTTTCTCGCAAGGTACGTTGACTAAGGTATAAACAATGTTGCTTATGATGATTTGTATGGTTATCCAATTGTACACTCAACCACAACCTCCTCTGCCACCTTGCCTGCCTCCAATCAGGCCCAGAAGCCTCCATCTGCACCAACATGTGCATGCTCATCCTTAGCTAGGTACAACACCAAATGAAAGCCCTCATTCTTGCATTCAGCATGGCGCTTAAGGATTCTCGTGTGGTGGGTATCACAGAGTGCTTCAAGATGGATGACATGGCCAGTAAAGTCATGTCAGCTGTTGTGGGTATTCCTTTGACCTTGAAGATCTCACCAAATCCAAACTGTTTTTGCTGATAGGCATGTTCGAGAGCGCATCACCCACTGTGGACTCAAAAGGTTGTGGGTGCAACTGATGGTCTAGGATTAATGGTATTGTCATCCTGGCCTACGGGCGGAAGCAAGTTCTTCCACATGGAACGAACAACTGATTGTCAAATCTATTTAAAGTATGTGTTCAAACATCATGTAGCTCAAAGTTGGACTTCACATGCGTCTCAAGATAACGCTAAGCAGCAAGTTGAACTACTTTGACTCTTGCAACCCAGGATCAGATGCTGTTCATGTATGAGTCTACTTCCTTGATGTTGGCTCATGTTCTTTTCATTTGCAGGTCCACCTTTTGTTAGTTATATGATCATTCACCTCTACAGTACGCATTTCTATATCTTTTAGCTCTACATACTAGAGGCGGCCCATTCCATTCTCATTGCAACAGGGCGCTCTGATGTATCTAGCCACCACCACTCCCCCTGACATTGCCTACACTGTGGGTGTTCCTGCCAGGTTCAACTTGAACCCAGGCATAGCTCTAGTATGTAAATGATGAGGGACAAGTGACACTTACTTGATTTCATAACTGTCGTAGCTCACGGTAATAGTTACTGTGCAGGTCTCGTCAATCAATGATCTATGCGATGAAGTGGACTAGTCAGGCTGCTTGGTGGCATGATCCTTTAGACTACCCACTTAGATGATGCTATCCGATCGCCAGCAAGCTGTGGTGCTGTATGCAGAAATCATTTTTGGAAACCCCACGTGAAGTTGCAGAATACTACATCTCTGTGAAGATCAAGTTGGGCTTATCGCTTGTAAACAAAGCGTTGAATATGTATATGTAGGAGTACCTGTACGAGTTTGCTTGGATCGGTCAAGCTGGCCAAGCAAATGCGCTGGCTCTCACTTTGCTCATGCAATTCATAGAGGGTAAGCCTTTGAGCGGCCACTACATTCACAGATTACACACAGGAACACCTGTCCTTATATGGTGCACCACAAATGATATTTGTACCATTCTCAGTTACACCCCACATCTCATCATCTATTCTGATCATCACTCAGTGAGATGCATGTGATATCCAGAGTTCATCAATGTGTGCTTTCCCTGAAACAGATGGTGAGTCAGTTGCAGAGTAAAGCTCAATAGCCCTGTCATAATTACCAGCAGATGGCAGTATCTCTGCTTGCAGCAAGGTCAATCTCCCAGCAGCAGCATAGAACATGCTACAATCTTGCTTGAAAGCTACATGAGATGGGGTTGAGAATTATACATGGTTGACATCACAAAGACTTGCCAGAGGCGGCATGCTTTCACAGCCTCACCAGCCGCATCCATCATATATCGGTATGCTTTGATGGCTTCTAGAAGTCTACCCATTTGAAGGAGCACGTGACACCATTCTGCTGTGCAGTTTGCCACAAGGACTTGAGGTTCCATCCACATAACTAGAAAAAGCACAGTCGGGCATGAAAAAAATGATTTGACAGCAGAAGTGAAAGGGCCAGCACCTTCGCTGTGGCATGCATCATCCAATGCATTCATTCCCACATGGACGTGTAGATAAGCCTGAAGTGCGAGGTTTGCAAGCTCAGTATTCAAGAGAATTTAGATTGGGATGGGCGGTAGCTAGCTCTTGGACGCGCATGATGGCCTTGTCATGTTGATCTGTATTGAAAAGGGCAATTGGCCAAACAGCTGTGATGTAAGTAGCGAGTACATGAGACACAATCGACATACCTTAATCAAGAGTAGAAGATGAGTTTTATTCAAGTCTGCATCCACATACTACATGAATGTGAGGTCAAGTCATTGAATGCTTTCATTGCATCTTGGAACTGTCATTTTCCACAGCAGGTGATGCCCTTGGAGATACAGCCCAGTTTGCATACATGTGTTTTCAAGACACAACACTGTGAGTGACTTGGAAGTTATCACGGAATACAAAGGCCCTTGAGGGCCTGAGGCAATGATGCCTCAAAAGGCTGCATCACTGATTCAATCGCCAGAGGACGCTCCAAGGGCGTCAGCACGTCGACGGCGCTGAGTTTCCTCAGCAAGGAAGGCTGCCTTGAGCTCCTTCTTGTCCAAGGACTTGAGGAGGATCAGGCTGGATGCAAACTGAGCATAGTCCTCGCCCAACACACGGATCATGGTCATAGAGACCAGTTCAGCATCAAGATCAGCAAGACTGTAGGGCTTACTAGAGTCCTGGGGGCGCAGTCTCTGAATCTTGGCCATGCCCTCCTCAATCCTGGCAATCAGGGTGCTCAAGGACTCATCAGGACGTTTCCTAATGGTGAAGAAGTCGTCCCAGGCGTTAAAACGCGTAGCAGGAAGCTGCTGGACATGGGTAGACTCGAGGGTGGTCCAGATCTTCACAGGGTCGTCCTGGACGTCCTCAAAGTGCAGCCTCTGGTCTGCAGAACAGTGCAGAAACAGCTCGCCTGCAGCCTTGTCCTGCTTCTGGTCCCACTTGGCTTGCTCCTCAACCAGATTGGCTGGAGGGCGACTCTCCTTGCCAGAGACAAGCAGCCAGAGTCCCTTGGTGTGAAGATATGCCTTCATCTCTCCTTTTCAGATAGAGTAGTTGGCTTCTGTCAGCACAGCAGGCGACTTGGTGGAGGTGGTCTCAGTAGACATGGAGCAAGGGCAATGCAGGGGGTAGAAATTGATGGATTGATGGGATGGAGTGCAGACGATGCAGGAAGGCACAGGAATGGGGCTGAGGACGTGGGGATGAAGGAGTAGTGGATAGGAGACCTTAGATAGGGGACTGATTCGAGATCTGGGCACTGATAGGGGATGGATGGATGAATGAGGGTGCTGGGAGCGATGGGCTCAACCAATAGACGATGGAGGGGCGTGGATGGGGGCTTCTGAAGGCGCAGAACACGATGGGAAACACCCCGAGTCAGATATGTGATGAATAGAGCTCAATATGAGGGAAAGATGTGGAAAGGGGCGCACTAAGGGCCCAAAATCACTGATCTCCAAACTGATCTCCTTATCACTGATGATCTGCACGCTCTACAACAGCTCAGACTCGCTCCAGGGGGTTTGGAAGGTCGCAGAACACGATGGTGAAGGCCGATAGGACAGGAGGTCGCAGGGGAGCGAGATACAGAGGCAGGAAGTCGAAGTTGATAGGAGATATGTGCAGATAAGGGTCAGATCTAAAGGAGGGAGATAAACTCGACCTCCTGTGAGCTGATCAGGGTAGGGAAGACGCAGATGGGGGGTTTCGAGGTCAAGGAATCGAATGGTGAAGGAATCAAGTCGATATCTTCAGTAGATCTTGAGCTATGACGATTTTGAAGCGGCTAGAGCGCAGGGCTCATAACCTGTTGCAATGAGAATGGAATGGGCCGCTTCTAGAGGCTGAAGAGTGACCAAAGATGATCAGGACTAGAGTCCAGAGTAAGTTGCCAATGTATTCAAGTAGAGTAAGAGTATACAGTACCTAGAGTCCAGAGTAAGTTGCCAAAGAGGCAGGGAGCACTGGACTCTAGGATATGGGCAATGTTTGGTAAACAAATGTAAACAGATAAGCCACAATCAAAAGATGAGGCATAACTTGACCTAGGGATGTCCTAGGGAGGTTAGGAAGTCAAGTCAATAGCAAAGGAAATGTGAGGGATGATACCGTAACATATGTAGAGCTAAAAGATATAGAAATGCGTACTGTAGAGGTGAATGATCATATAACTAACAGGGCCATCATGTAGAAACTTAATGTACTCCCACACCAGGATGAATTGAATGAGGGGCCAGCAGTCATATTCCCCATGGAGTATTTTTCTGGGGGGGAATGCTACCTTCCCAACCTGAAGATTAAATTAATGTGAGTCATAAGCTTAGAGTCTTAACGTAGGTTTATCTATATCAGGATACTGCCCAGGAGAGGTCATTATTCTTATGGTATGTGTATTGTACCATGCAATTGGAAATTGGAGCCCTGGGGAGGAAGTTTCTGAAGAGGGAATCACCCCAGGGCAGTTGGTAATGTCTGGTTCTTTTCCCACTCATCGTACAAGTTGTTGAAAGATAAACCCTCTGGTTGGGTCGTTGATCAAGCAGGTGGTGCTTTAAAGTTTAATACAAACTGACGCTGTACTGTCCCATGGCCATAGTTCACTTGTAACCTCCAACTAGTGACTGCTATCAGTCCAATTTAAGTACAGCGTCAAGTTCTATTTCTCCAAGGTGGAAACGCAAGAGGCTTTGGAGCGCATCCATAACCAAGGACCTCTCTTTCTGCTTGGCCCTTCATTTACCTGCTTCAATTTCCCAAAGGAAAGGCCTACCCTCACTAAATCTACTACAATGATAGCATCTTGAGTAGTGCAGTGCCTAGCAATGACCCATGCTTCAGCTGTCTCTGAACTGGTTTGATGAGCAAATGCAGCTGTCTCATGCAAGCATGAGTCTTGAGGAGTTTTTGTTCTCCTTCACAGCTGCAAAGATTGAAGTGTAGCTGCAGCGCTGAGCTCAGGGCATCAAGGCGTGTGAGGCTGTGCAAGGATGTAAGTTGCATGGGCACCTGTGACAAAACCTTGCCCCCTACAGTCACTATCTTAAGCTAGGGATGTCGGTTGGAATGTGGAAGTTGGGATGTGTGGTGAAAGATGATGCGTGCATTGGCGAAGGACAGTGGGGGGGTCGTACTTTGGGCGTGAAAATTGCATAGAGAGCTTGGGAATCAGGAGCCCAATCATCCGGGTGAGGAGAACCGAGGCAGAGCAGCATCCACACTGAATTCGGATGCAAGGGTTAGGCGCAAGAAGAGAATGTGGGTCTAGAGGCACAACATTAGATGCTGGGCAGAGCTCTGCAGTTGGAATATGAACTGACATTCCAGATTATCCAGAGGCACTGGGAGCACTGGCAGCTGCAGCTCAGGAGTCACAGAGGCTGTCTGGCAGGCTTGTTTGGTTTACTACGCTCAACCCGCCCCCTTGACAGCAGTTCACCAATCCCAACTGGACTCATAGGTGATGAAGATGGAATGGTGCTGAGACTGACCCTAGACTGGGAGATGAACGAGATGCATCATCAAGATGCAACAGCCAACCATTGGAACTTGAAGTGACTGCTCTTTCAGCGGTTGAAGCATAAGCCACGTGCCCTCTTGGTGCGATTGGACATGATGGGTGTTATGGTTAACAATGAATCCCTCTAGGCTACCACTGTAGGCTTATAAGAGTAGATTGCTAAGGTCAAGATGGAGACCATCTGTCGGTAGTCTACTGACTAAATACATAGTGTTAGAGCGGAGCTCTAATATATAAGTGGAGTCTGGATGGTGATCGTCCAATGGGAATAATCGTAGTAAGAGTCGTACAATGTGATGTCGATGGAATTAGGTAGAATGTTCTGTGAATAAGTGAAAGGTGAAAAGGTGAAGATGTGAAGAAGTGAAGGGTAAGCGATGAGCTGTAACAATGGGAGGGATTCCGTTCAAGTATGCGCTACTGGTGCATCACAATATGCTCACATCACAGGGAACAGATGCGGGGCGCACAAGATCTCATGCAGATCTGTCTTGTAGTGTGCCAGATCTCATGCAGATCTGCCCTAGGGCCTGAACTGTTTGCATGAGTGATGCAGAAAATAATTGCAGATTACCAGCGCGATGAAAGGCAAAGGTCAACTCTGAAATACTAATAGGATGACAGCAGTCAGAAAGTCTGGGAGTCATTGAGAAACTAGGTCGTTCAAGTGATAGATGATATTGAGTGCCAATATCGCAGACAGAGGAGCAAACTTACAGCCTTCTTGGCCTTGTACCAGCAGAAGAACTCTGCCGGAGTCTCTTTCTCTGTGTCACTACTATCAAAGGTCTCTTCTGTATCGATTCTTGCTACAGTTCTAGCTGCAGATTTCTTCCAAGCATATTAGTTAGTATGATTAGCTAGCTACAAGGACATGTAGTACTTACTTGATATTTTTTGGCCTCTTGCCAGCGCATGACTTGAAGTCGGTTGGGAGTTTTGGGTTTGGTCGCACTGAGGTTGACATGTTCAGGAACTTGTAGTAATCTGGGCCGCTTGGTGGGCCATCTGAGCGTGATTTCAACTGTCTACAAAGGTACTTAGTTAGTTGGTTGTATCTAAATCTAACACTTACCATAGGCCCTGGCCGCTTGGTTTCAAAGGTAAAACTGAATGCCTGTAGTTTCGAAGGTAGTCCATGCTTGATCTTATCTGTGTTGTCTGATATAGTGTGAGTTAACGATGGACTTGAAGAAATTTTTCGAAAAACATACCTCACTTAAATCCAATCATATGCAGACATCGAAAGGGTGGATTTCCTGGGTCAGTTAGTGTTGGAACAGCAAGTATTTGAAGAGAATAAATGGACATTGGAAAAGCCATGGTGGTGAAGTCCAACAAGCATCTGTTTACATTTGTAGCTGTGGACCAAAGGAAGGCTTTGCTTCAAAATTCATGATGCATCGGATTTGCATCAGATTAACAGCTAGGTACATTTTGTGTCTGCTCACTTGCCCTTTCTCCCTCGGAATATGGTCTAATCAGTTTCTCACTTCTGCAGTGAATGCTGCCAAGGCTAGATGACATTGTTTGTACAGCTTAGGTAACATACAATGGGGACCCTTATATACACAAATGTCCGCTCACATTACACAATTTTGTTGTCTTGTGCTTAACCACACCCTCCGAGAATGCCATTGACATGTGCACCATAGGTGTCCTTTCACTGTCAACAATTGTGACTAACATTACTTTAGTAAAACAAAGCTTATACTGCCAGATGTGAGCACATGAGTACATCAACCTGACACTTCTGGGCAATGGTAGTCGACCAACAAGGGTGTCTTTGGGATTGGAGATGATAGCATCACCATTAGTCAGACTGTCAATACTGGTGCTCAAGGGGGATGCGATCCAAAGGGCTTGGCCTCAGCTTGTGCGCTGTGCCCCTTACCCGAGTATGTGCCCTTAATTTCAGAATGAAGTCCGGATGGAATCCGATGAAGTCCGAAGGACTTCTGGAGGCTGGTTACTCTTGTAGAGTGCTGAAGGACTTCTGGATGAGTGGGGGAAACTTCCGGAGGACTATCAGAAAGTTCTAGAGAAGTATAGGAAACTCCGGAGGAGTTTCATCCGCTGCATAAGGTCCAAAGGTAAGACTTCTATTGATAAACTTCCTAGATGAAAACATGGAGGGAGGCTGCAAGGGACAAGGTCCAAAGCAGGATTGGACAGGAGGAGTGGTCTGGAGGACAGGATGTCCAAAGGTTATGATGTCTGAAGGTTACGACATCTGAAGGTTAAGACATTGGAAGGTTATGACATCCGAAGGACCAGAGGAGCGGAGGAATGGACAGGATTATAGGACAGGAGAATCAAGGCTACTACGGACTAGGTCCAGAATAGAAACAGACAGAGGTAGACTACACTTAGGTAGAGTCAGAGTTAACAGGAAGTGCCAGAAAGGCAAAGGTCCAGCTTAAGGAATCAATCCTTAAGCATGGATAAGGACGGAAGGACAAATCCAAAGGTTCAGAAGTCCGGCCTAGGGAAGAGTTCTCTAAGCCTAAGGAAAGGCAAGACTAAGATAGACCAAAGTCCAGAAACAGGAATGGGCAAATCTAAGTTGATAGAGCCAGTCTGAGGTGATATTTGAACTAAGGAAACTCTACAGGAGTTTGTACAGAGGTTTATATACTGGAGGATATCCGAGAGGATCAGTAAGCAAATACTAAGGCTATGTACGAGCATGTGGAAACATGTTAGTAAGTAAGATGGAACATAAGTAAATGAACTCGGATATGAAACAGAGTACAAGGATCAATAAGCAAGATGGAAACAAGGATAACCGAAGTCTGAAGTCAAGTGAATTACCATAAGGGGATAGATGCTGATTTAAGGTTTGGCTTTGGATATGAAGTATAGGATGGATCTGGAGGTCTGGAGAGGTGTGGATATTGGATCAGGTGTCTGGCTATTGGATGAGCAGATCCAGAGATCTAGGTGAAGGTGGACTAGGATATGAGTCAAGGATATAGTCTGGTATCTTAGAGGAGGTAAAGTCCTGAATGGAATGAGCTTGGATCTGACTGGACCACAGGTGGATGAAGCAGGCTTAGCTGCAGAGGTCCAGAGGTATGGATATATGGATGTACAATAGTGTATGGATCTAAACCAATAGTGGACTGGAGGTCTAGAGGCATGGACTAGGAGTATGGAGGTATGGATAAGGCTAAGGAGGTCTGGATGAGTGTCCGGAAGGTGTGGGAATATTATTAACATGGTCTGGAATATGGTATATGACACAGACCACAGTAACATTTTTGGCAGTGTATATAGAGGTTGTATAGTAATATAAATGGCAGGCATTCCATAGTAGCGGTATCAAAAGCAGAGTGATTAATACCATGGAAATGTGAATACAATATAAAAAAACATCTTAATCCACATAAGAGTGCCCTTTTTAACAAATAAGGGTGCATGAGATGGGTTTAAGCAGCACCAGCAGCCTAGAACATACCTCAATTAACTTGCTCTTGTGGCCACTTGCACCTGCGTAATGAGACTGAGTCAGTGGAAATATACAAACACCGGAAGGTTTGGGTTGTGGCGCCTGGCTTTGAGTGATCTGTGGTACCTAAACAGCACATCTGCGTGATTTAGAACCAGAAGATAATCCTGGAACCAACAGAGCAGGATGGTATAGAATGGTGCAATAGCGCTGTGAATCCAAATTTCTTGGACAGGAACAGGCAAGTGGGCATGAATATGGTCCCTATCAAACACACTGATTTCTGGAGGGTGATCCCAGGGCTGCCCTGCTGCATCAGTGCAGAACACATGGCCATAATAGTGTCCTGTGCAGACCACCACAAGTCTTGCAATCACAATGTGGTTATCTCTTGTAACAATTGCTATGTCTCTGCTTTGCCCTATGGTCTTTGTAGAGAAGGAACCTATGAACATCATGATAATGGCAGTTAAGTTCATTAAATTCAAGCTTGCACGGTATATAAGCTACAGTGGATGTAGGTGCAACTAGCTAGTAATGGAATAGACCTTCACTTATGCGTGAAGCATGACCTACTAACTCCATCATTTCCACAGATTATAGAGTTAGCGCATCATTAGTGACCGATGAAACAATAGGGGATTTCAAAGCTGGATTTTGAGGCCAATTTGGATGTAGATTTGGACGTGGATTTTGTTTTTCAAAAATGAAGTTTAGGGATTGGATTTCGGCTGGTCAAATGGCAACATTTGGCAAGGTGAGTCAGACTCTGAAATACGCACAATGTGACTTACACGTGAGAGTCTTGTTTACTGTACAACGCAAATTGATCCTCGTTTACTGCCTATAGTCTATAGATCACTTGCCCTGAGCCATGACAAAACACAAACAGCCGACATCACAAACACCTGCAAAATCTGTTGTTCCGAAGGCCCGCAAGAAGAAGGCCACCCCTGCACTAGCTGCACCTGCATACTTCGATTCCGACAAAGAAAACCTTACTGATGTGGATGAGACGGGTGATGTGAAGAAGCCTTGTGTCATGATTCCGTGAGTATACTGTCATGCTCATGCTCACTGCTCATGTATTTTAGTTGGTCAAAACCAGAAAATCACCACCTCACAGATCAACTACTCACATTGATTGAAGACTCGGACCTGTGGAAGGCTGTCTTTGGTTTTGACAAGGGCACTTCTGGCTCTGCTGTGGCAACAGGAAAAGGCAAGAACACCTTGAAGCACTGTGCCGACATTGCTATTGCTCTGTTTATCGACTACGTGGCTGGTGTGCAGTGGACTTTTGATGACATCAAAGTCCTTCAAGGTGTCGTCAAAAATCGAATTGGCTCGTATGTATTCAAATCACTGACAGCTTATCAATACTACATCTCTCCTACAGGTTACGAAGCTCATATGCTGACATCCATACTCAATTGGGTGAAACAGGACATGGTCCCATTGTTTCAGGATGGGAAAATGAGCTAATTGATGGCAGCCCAGCTGTGAATGTCTATGGTAAGATCATAATATAATGTGTGCATGGGTAGGCCTCATGTTTTTCGACTCATAGATGTAATCAAAAATAAATTTTCCTGGTACTGTCGCATGCATCAACTCATGGGCTTAAGCCCTGTTGTCAGCCAAAAGGCTGTATCGAACAGCAAGTCTGTCATCAATCTCGGTGTCTTGGACCACAACTCTCAAGATATGCTCGAGGATGAGGTACGTGAGCTAGATAACCATTGACAAATCTAATTTGGGTCTAGTTCAAACACACTCCATTGATTTTCGATGATGACGATGATCCCCTTTGAAGTCCCCTTGCCTCCTGGCCGTCAAATATTCCTGCGACTCCTATCAAGTATCTGATCACCCTTTCATCCAAGCATTGTGCTCAGGATACTCCCACCTAATGTCATACTCAGAATACTCCTACCCGCACCAAATCAGCACCAAAGAAATGTAAATCTGTACATGTCATGGCCCGAGAGGTTGCTGATGCTGAGCGTGAGGCTCGTCTACTCATGAATGAGACTAATGCCAAGGAATGTACTGCTCGTGAGGAAATCAAGCACAGGTCTGCTTTTGACACTGCCCTTTCTGTCAAGCGTATGCGAGTGGAGCAAGCTGCTGCTCAGCGAGCACATGAACTGGTGATGATCGAGAAGCAGATTGAGCTAGAGAGGATTCGGGCTGGTATTCATATTCCCATTGACCCCCTGCTTCGTTGAGAGGACTCCTATTTTACTGTTCATTGCTGGCTGTATATATACTCAAATAAGCTCTTCTTCAACTCTTCTTGCTTCAGTTTACCTTCTAATAGTGTGATATCTTGAGATTCTGCTCTCCCTTCCTCCTCTGCATTTGCCCTTTGCTCAATGACCTCTTGTAGTTCAGCATCCCATTGGGCCTCCTCTGCCAAGATCTGTAGACCATGATGGAAAAATTGGTCTTGTGAAACATTGACCCCGTTTTCATGTCCCAAGGTGAATGCATGAAGGTGAATGCATGTGATGATCCATAATGATGCATATTGAACATGGGCCTCATTATCAAGGTGAACACGGAGGCCACAAAGTGATTCCCATGTGCCCTTGATGTAACCCATGGCATGCTCTGAACGAATGCAAATTTTTGAGACATGGTAGTTGAAGGTGGAATTCTCCTCAATGTCACTCTTGGGCCTAAGTTGCAATATCAACAAGAGATCAATTTTTTACAGGTCACTGACCACTCACTTTTTATATGGTGCCTGGCACCAAGAATGGAGTGGGTATGCTGTGTCAGCACAAATCCACTCTCCTTCATCAAGCAACACATCATGCTCCTTGCACACATGTGTTTCTGAGAAGGCAGTCGCATCATGCTGGCTACCAGGGAGACCGACTGAATAATCAATGATGCGCAAATCTGGGGTCGACACAATCTAACCAACATCAGACAAGACAGCAAGACATTTGAATACACATACCTGCACATTGAGAGAGTAATTTGACTTTCGGTCATACCAGGTATTCCCGTAAAAATCAGGTCAAGCATATAATGGAACCAATGTGCCATCAACCATCCTGCCATGCAGGGCAAGAGTTCTCTTCCACCCATCTCTTGGCCTCTTCTTTCTCATCTAACCACCAGTTTCGTGCTGATTGCATTACCATAGTGACCAAAACGGTATAAAGCAATGGCTACCTGCACAGTAACAGGCATCTGTGGCAAGTTAGACTGGTTATGGAACACTGGGTCATCTTGTAGAGCAGAGGCGAGCACATCAAAGTAGTCAGGGGTTACCCAAACATATGCTCTGAAAATCTCAGGGCAACTAAATTTCCACTCCATAAGGAGAAGCTGCAAATTTTCACCACTCTTGACTATTGGCTCCCTGTCGATAAGGTATCTCTGAGAGTACAATGTGCCTACTACACCAAGCAAAACTTTGCTGGTAGTAGGCAGGTCACTGTCTGATTCGCCAGAGGAGTTGTCGGAGCTTGAATCAGACGAACCAGAACTAGAAGAAGACATGGGATCAACGAGAATATGGGATTCTGCCAGAAGAGTTGCGATGTACATCTCAAGCACTGATTGAGCAGCCTGCTGGCGCTCAGTTTGAAAGGGCATGGTGTTTTCAAAAAGTTTTCAAGTATCCTATGCTAACCATTGTGCTATGATAATTCAAACTCCAATGTGGCAGAGCGAAAATGGTTGGTGTCAAATCCGTTGGAATCAGGTCGAAATCAAGGGATGTCAAAGCTGAAATCGGATTTTGATGTTTTTGAGTGTCCAAATCCACATCCAAATTGCACCCAAATCGGCCTTGAAATCCAGCTTTGAACTCCCCTAATCTGCATCAGTGACAGCAATGACTTTCAGCAGTAGAAGTGTCACACAGAGGTGCCAGTGACTTAGAGCGAGTCACTACGCTCTTGAGATTATTCATGTCTTGAACCGCCGAGCTCAGTGAGTGTTCCTCTATTCTCGACCTGTTATACATGCTCAACATTTGCCTGTGTAGTCCGCACACTTCTTAATAACTTCAGCTTTGCGCTCATGGAGACGCCTGATGTTGCTGTTGCAGCTGTGGATCCTAGGAAGAGGAGGGTAGTTACTGCTATGAGATTTACATAGCTCGTGTGCCAGGGCTGATCAGATGGTATGTGTGTCCCATCCTGTTCTTACCCATCCTTGGTCCTCATTTTGTGCCCTCAAGTTCCGATGTTGACGCATCAAGACATTACAAATGTTGATGTCCTTGATGATGCAGTGAATGAAGACACTGGACCAACAACGGACCACGCAAACCCGATATTGACGTCTCTGATGCCAAGTGTTGATATCGACAATGGGCATACAAACTTCTGTACAACATTGTTGTTGAGAGGTGAGTGGTTTTTTTTCAGGCTTGTTGTATTTTCTAGTTCTGGGTGTTGTTGTATTGGGTGGGGAGGGCACTTTTTAGTTGTTGGAGGTTCTCCATATTGGCGGAGAAGAAACATAGAATGAGAATTAAGGGAGGCTGACTATCAGCTGCTGTATTATCAGGTCCGTATAGCATTAGCACATTGATTCTGTTGAGTTCTGAGCACTGAAGAAGGAAACACGCTGTGCATGGGTAGATGAAATTGGAAGGATAAAACACCACACAAAGAGTATGAGAGTTAATCAATGATGCATATGAAGATCTTAAGGGATGACCCTCAGGTGAGGGTTTGATGAGGTTCTTCAGGTGGTTAAAGATGTACCGCACATGCTGCTTTTCTTGCAGATCTGAAAGCCGACAAGAAGTGAGCATCCTGCCGCCTTATGATAACAAAAAAGAACATAGCATGAACCTCTACAGATTTCCACACTCTTGCTAACAGGCCGAGCAAGGCTTCACGAATCTTTTCATCTTTTGCAGACAAACAGTGGATACGCAAACTGAAAATGTTTGATCAGAACGTCTGCACCCATTCAAGCGACGAAACTGGAGGATGATGTGCAAGCATTTGGGTGACGAGCAAAATCATGAACCATGAATTGTAAACCTGCTCATCCAGGCCAACTTTCTAATATTCCTGTTTGTCTGACATACATCTCCATATTGGGAACACATGGCAGGTTTTCGACATGCATATTGGATCCATGTTTCACGCTGCGAAACAGATATACAAGGGGAAGGTAACTGCTTGGCGAGAATGAAAGATATAGGTGTCAGCATTTCAGCCTCATATAAGCAGAAGATGCTCAACAGATTTCGATCTGAAGCAGAGATGGTCCCGCTGTATATGCCATGAATGAGATGACATGCAAAGGCTGACATATGTTGGTGGGGTGGAGCCAGAATAGAGCAACGATAAAATATGATACGATCTCTTTGAGATGAGTCTTCAGAACCGCATGGTTTTGAGGGCAGGGGGTGTTGGGGTATATTCTGCAGAGCTCAATTTACAATGATGGGCTTAGAATATACGTATTGAGCATAAAGCGGCTGCACAAGTGGACAAGATAAGATTACCTTGAGGGGTGAACATCACTGCAACAGCAATCATTTCCTTGAGCACCTTGGAGTCAGGAAATACTCGATATAAGCTTCAGGGCTGTGAAATTGGGATCCTCGAACTAGCACATATGACAGAACCTTTCAGGGCATTGAGGGCAAGCTCTAGAACCTCCAGCACAGATGGTGTAAGAGCAGCATTATCAGCATGGCACACCTGATCAATGATGTTTAAATGATTGCTTGAGTCTGCATAATGGAGCCACAACTTGATGGAACATCCCTGGAGAAATATCAACATTAGTAGCATATACTCATGCATGGAGTCATCATACCGTCTGCAGTCGTCCTGACTGAATAGAAGCATTAAATCACTCCGTCCACTATGTACAAATTGAGGAGACCGTTGTCCTATCACCCTCACTACCTGGGATCAAGAGAAATATGGAGAAATGCATATAGGGCTGCTTAAATGATTAATGAAAGAGTGCAAAGTAGCATTGAGAACATTACCTTTACGTTTGGGAGTGATGATGTGGGCATGGGCACAGTTCAAAATATTCTCAACAGACTTGAAAAAGCTTGCTGCAGCCGAGCCATAAGTTGTCGAGGTCTGGCTAAGCATTCAAATTTCGAGTTTTGACTGCGTTAGAAGAGCTAAGGGCTGACAGCAAAGTTACCACAAGGTGCCTACTAAATAATGTCAGCGCTACTTCTTAGCTTCAGAGTTCCCATATTCCTCAGGCCAAATGTGTCTAGTATATGCATTATTGTAACAAGTATACAATGTGATGTATTTGACGATGGGTATGACACAATGGTGTTTCCCACAGGTTGGCACTTTCTGACTAAATGAAAGTGCCTGTAAGTGCAGCTAAATGTTAATCTGGGCATGACACACTCAGGTAATTATTGACCCATCACTGGAAATGATCTTGACTGTTCTTAGCATTTTTGTCATCCTCTTGTGATTCACCAAAGTCAGTGGGAATAGGTTGTTTTGTGGGACCCCCTGCTGCCTTCCATGATTCAGATTCAATATGGAGGATGTAAAGATGATAAAAGACCACCTTTGGTTTTGATTTTGAGGGTTTTTCATGCCCCTTTCATTCCCCATAGTTGCAATGGTTTTGCAGATATTGCTGAAGAAACTCTTTGATAGGCCAGCCATGCTCAAATTTGGTGAAATACAGTATTCATGACATGGCCTAGTCAATATCAGTGCATATATGCATGTAAAATGTGAAATGTGTTATAAGACCTCATACCTTCTGCATTATAACATCAAAGTCCTTCTTACAAGTCTTCAAAATGTTATATTAAGAAGCTATCATGGGTTGCATACCATTGAATGATCCAGGGGTTATTGACATAGGAATCGTCATGCAACCGTGTCTTGACCAACACGGTCACTGTCCGAATCAAAGTGTCTCCTTAAGCTTGACTCCTTCACTTCATAACTCCCCTTGTCATCCAATATGAAGATGCCAGAAATGCATGTGTCATCTGCTGCAGCATTGGGGAATGAAGGTGACAAAGCCTTTTTAGTATTGTCCCAAAGCACCAGCAATGACTCTACTACAATGAGCCAGTAGTAATTTTGCAAAAGTTTATGTGATGATATTGACAGTAATATATCTGAGGACAACTGCTGTCCTCACAGCAGAATTCAAAGGTGCATCCTACATGACTGTGATATTAATTCAAGCTGACTATATGCATCTGCCACTCTATGGGAGACCAAGATGAAGAAATATGATGATAAAATGATACAGTCTCAATCCTCAATTTTTTATGGTCTCATCTTCATATTTCTACCGGTTCCAGAATAAGGAAACTGAGATAGTCAGCATCCTCCATGATATGTGGAAGATCACATTCTGGTGCAAACCTGTCTGTTTAACACTAATGTGCAATCAAAGAGAGACCATTCACAAGGATTTATTAGAACAAATGCAATTCTAGAAGATAGAAAGCAGAGCATTATGTTGACCATGGCTGAAAACCATGTGGAACTTGTAGTCTGTCCTTCTGTGCTAATAACATACTCTTTAAATGAACAAAATATATTTATAGCCTCTAGCTATAAAGCACCACCAAGAAACAATCAGCCTTGGACATTAGGTTGAGGATGACCAACTAAAAGGGATGGTGCTGGTTAAAGGTGCTTGTCAGCATATGCTTCTTTTGGTTGAGTCTCCTGCTGTTCTACAGCTAAGCTTTGTCTCTAACAGACAGGCCCAAGAGACCTCACACAGGAGCTTCAGAATTTGCATTTTGATTACTGAACGATGCTGATGCTGAAATTTACATGATTATAATGTTTTAGTCTATAGCATATAGAAGTGATAATGAGAAGATTTACTCACAAACTGACAGTTTCATCCTGTCGCCTTAGGACATGAAATCAGAAAATAAAAGTACTTCTGACATAGATCACATTGCTACTATAGTAGCAGTACATGCAATGATGTCCCTGGGAGCATGTAAAATATCAAGGGAGAAATGGTTGCCATGGAAGGTGACATTGATGCATGCCATGTTGTGGTCTATTTGAGAAATGTAAGCATTGAGTTGTTTGACGAGCCATAAGATCAAGGCTTCATGAATAGTAAGAGGGGACATAATTTGGGCTTCAAGCATGTCTTTAAAGCAATTAGATCTGCATTTTCATGTCAATCAGCACAACTTATATAACAAATAGCTATTGTCTGCAGTCCAACTTACTTTGCTCTTATTTCTAGTTGTGATTCGGATGTAAAATACAACACTGCAGTGTACTCTGCCAATGTGATATTGGGGATTGTCTCGAAGGGAGTCAAATGTAATCCCAGTCTTAAAATTGCAAGGAGCTTATGATTGTATCAACTTGATGTCATGTCGGTCAGCATGACTCCAATGGAACAGCTACTGCTGGCAATCAAACTTACTGTTCCCAGTCATTTCCTGAATCTTACCGGTTGTGGTGTGGGTGGGAGTTGGACCTTGGGATACCCTTACCCTTACCGACACCTACAGTGTAGATATAAGAATTGAAAAGTATTATTATGCTTCAGTGTCTTAATGAAAGTTGTGGTACTAGCAGAGGTGATTGTATAGATTGTCTTATATTGCAAATTGGTCATAATTTGAGTCAACTACAGCTTGAAGAATATATTTCTGATATATCTAGACATAAAGTGCAAGTAATCCTACTGCAAGTTAGAAGTAACTATGAGAGAAGACAATAAGCATGCACAGATGAATGAAAATGACTAGACAGTGTCATTCGAGTGTTTCTTGTCTATGTTTGGATTAGATTAGCCAACATCTGCTGTGTCAATAGCCTGAGTATTATTTGGTTGCAAGGTTAATGAGCTCTGCAATGATGATGACCTAGCCAATATACCATCAGGCATTCTACTAGATATGATGAGCTTCTCTGCAGTATGTCTAACATAGGACCTTTGCCTTCAAATGATAATATATGTGATTGGGAACATTGTTACCCTGGGGTATATACACTATAGGTGTGGAGAGGGATATCTATCTCTGGTATCCTTCAAAAAACCCACACCCACACTGTGGGTGGGGGTATCATCTTAGATACCCTAGGTTATACCCATGTCAATCCCTAAAACTCCCTCATCCATACTTCAATGAAGTTTGACTTATGAGATAATCAGCATTTAAGATAAAGGTTCAAACTACTCAGGTGTTTGTACCTTTGGATGCCACAACCACTATAGGCAGCAAAACACATTGGTATTCAACAAGCTGAAAGCAATATTTTTCAGTGTCAAAGAGTTGACTGACCAAAGTCCCAGCACCACAAGTTGAGTTATATTAGAGCAAGAGCATAGTATCCTCCAGGTTCCTAGGGGCTTGGGCAGTTTTATCAGCAGATATATTTTGATCCCATTTGCATAGTATGCATTGGTGTTAGTTATTAAGTCAGTCTGGCAGACCAGGCAGGTGATTTACCAGATCCTGAACATTAAACACTTGTACAAATATTTTCCAAAAGGTATGTTCAAACTTTGAAGCTTCAGCATTGAAGTCTAAAATTATAACTCTGACTTTACTAGGTGGCCTTCAATAAAATCTCATGTCTCAGGACTCAGTACTCCCTGCTCACTGTCTGCTATACACTTTTCTATTGCCTCTGGGTTATGGGATTGTCATATGCCTGTGAATCAGGCTGTCAGCTCAGTAGGACTGAGACCACACATCTGATTCTGCTCATAGACTAACTTGTGAAATCTGCAATCATTGGTCTCTGTATAGTCCACTCTTTAGATAGGACACCCACAATTCAACATGATCAGACCAGAATTCATGTATGGAGAAGTGGAGATATCATATTTGCGGAGGGTTGAGAGAGCAACCAAGGTGTGTTTTCCCATGACCCACTTCATCTGCACCATCCATTCCACCTCTACTATTCATTGAGCCACAAAAAACAGCAAAATTCCCAATTTCATCCTAGGCAATGCCGGTTCCAGCTCCTGCCATCCTTTCCTCACTAGCCTCACGTCTCTCTCCTTCATATCTCATTACTCCTGCTTCAATTTCACATACATTAGTTGCCCTCTTTATGGACATGGGCATGATCAAGGATTGGGGAATTGGACAATGTTTGGCATGGTTGGTGTGTGGCTTTAGAGTTGGGTGTTGCGATAGGAATGCTGTGTGTGATATACACAGATGCTACTTGGCACTTTGCCTAGTAAGCACAATTTCCAACTTGGTTTTGAAGTTCACTCATTACTCTCACATCTGATATTTCAATCCCACTCAGGTTGCTTGCATTATTTGTGCTATACTCTTGGATTGATCATTCTCAGTGCGCTCATCCTCACAAGTATTTGATTGCTGGGGCTTCTTGCCCTGGCCTTATATTGGCCATTCTGTCTGCTACTTGCACTGTGTCTGTGGCATTATCTTCTAATCACTGATTTAGGTGCAGCAGTCCCTCAGTGAATACTGCTGCCTCCTAAACCCCTTGTTTGATATGTATGAATTACTATAGGTTGTGTGTGGAATGGATGTTACTAGAGATATCTGATGTTAGTTAAATGATGATTTATATCTACAGTACACATGTCTATGTCTATTATCTCTATATATGTTACAGTATTATTTCTTACATTTTCTCAACAATATACATGACTTCCTGACCTCTAGATTATTCCTGGGACAAGTTCTTCCCTACTTTTTGATTATGGCTTGTGGAGCAAGTCTGAGCTGTTGAAGAGCAAGTAGATCATTAGTGATTTCTACATCTTTCCTTTATATTAAGGTCTATTTATCACATATTTGACTCAGGGTGTTTCCCATTGTGTCCCGTGCTGTTAGAAGCCCCTATCCATATCCCTATATTATAACAGCATATCTTTACACCAAGGGACTCTGCCTGCTTATCTCTGACAAAAAAAAAAGTTGTTGCCCACTAGCTTCTCTGACTTATCTGCCCTGTTCTGCAGACCAAAGGTGGCACTGTTTAGAATGTCTAGGAAGTTCCTATTAAGATCTGGATCATCCTCAAGTCCATCCATGTTCAACAGCTTCCTACTATGCATTTCAATGCCTGCAAGGAGTCCTTGAGCACTCTGATTGCCAGAACTAAGGAGGGCATAGTGAAGATTCAAAGACTGTATCACAGGACTCTAGTAAGCCCTATAGTCTCACTGATCTTGACACTGAACTGGTTCTATGGCCATGACTTATGCTTTTGGTGAGGACTATGCTTAATTTGCATCTAGTCTGAACATTTTTAAGACTGGATGGTACAAAGCTAACCTTAAATGACATTTCATGTTTAAAAATTTACTTGTGGTGGATAGGACCTTATCATATGAAGAATGCTTATGTTATATTCTGTGTTTTCAGACCTGAATCTCTAGATATTCCATCCAGATCTTGGATCCAATCTCCATCCAATCTCTGACCAGTGTTGCTATTTTATTTCCATATCCAAACTCTCTTACATCTATGTCCTTTTAGACTTTGTCTTCTCTAGTCCATCAGTTATATTCCCTTCCATTCTACTTACTTATCTGTCCTATATATTCATATCCAAACTTCATTTCCTTCAATCTCTTAAACTTACCAATATACTTGCCAGTATAAAGGCATCTTTCAAATTCAGAGAAACAAAATGAAAGAGATTTACAAGAAGCTAGACTTGAAATAATATCACTTCAGTTTAACAGCAATATATTGGGAGTGAGATCTGGTCTAGCACAAAGATTGTGATACAACTATATTTATAAGTCAACATGCAACATGTGGCAAATTTGACATATAGTGCAAAAGTGGATTTGTGAGTGAGATGTGAACCCTCTAAGTTTATGTACTGCAGTCTTATTGCACACAACAGCAATAAGAATCATAGATACAAGATGTCCTAATATAAGACATGATTAACAATAGAACCTTCAGAACATAAATCTGTGGGGAGAGTATAATGAGTGCCATGTTGCTGAGATTATTATGGTATTGTGCCATTCTGACAAGCATAAAAGAGTATGATTAGAAAGAAAATGATTAGATTGACATGGTACCTGAAGCAAGCATACCAGGGTGATGACAGCCCCATTGAGCTACAACCATATACAGAATCTTAGTTTATAGAGTGCACCCAGAGATAGAACACATTTGTTTGCTTTCTGACAAGATGCTTGTTGCAATGAGAATGGAATAGGGCATTTCTAGAGGCTGAAGAGTGACCAAAGATGATCAGAACTAGAGTCCGGAGTAAGTTATCGATGTATTCAAGTAGAGTCAGAGTATACAGTATCTAGAGTCCAGAGTAAGTTGCCAAAGAGACAGGGAGCACTGGACTCTAGGATATGGGTGATGTTTGGTAAACAAATGTAAACAGATAAGCCACAATCAAAAGGTGAGGGATAACTTGACCTAGGGACGTCCTAGAGAGGTTATGCAGTCAAGTAAATAATAAAGGAAATGTGAGGGATGATACCATAACATATATAGAGCTAAAAGATATACAAATGCATACTGTAGAGGTGAATGATCATATAACTAACACAAATGCTGTGGAGAGCTTGTAAGATGATGAAAGACATCTCGCTTGTGGTTTGTTCATGGACAGGGTGCAGAGAATACACGATGAGAATCATTCTGCGAGGAAAATATGACATTCTATGATGTTGATGTAAGACAATGTTTATGCGAATAAATACAATTGACATGATGTACTTTGTGTAATCGTTTGAAAATGTCAGAGAGTCCATGTGCTCCAAAATGCGCACATGATCATCAAGAGAGACATTGAAAAAGCATACAGGTTCCACCCAGACCTCAACCATCAATCTGAAATAGTTAATACCCCCCTGTCTGTCTATATAAAACTCTGTGGTATGGTTAATACTGCTTTGCATTGTCAATCATGGATTGGCTTTTCGACCAAAACTTGGGATGAGATGGACAGATGCCACAATCTGAGTGATTGGGATAACATTGCCAATTTGGTTGTTATTCGCTCATTGAGCATGCCTGAGGATATACATACCCATAGATTCATTGAGAGTCACAACATCTAAATGTTCAATATATGCAAGATATGTTTGAGAATATGAAAGTGTTGTGATGGGACGAAAAATTATATGAAGATGAGCGACAAAGTGTCATGTATTGGTCGAGATCAGTAGTGTGACAGTATAGATATAAAAACATACCATCTAGGCCACTTTTGGCCACTTGTGCATGTTGCCTGTACTAACAATAACAGAGTCATATCGGCTATATGGCCAGGAATTTGAG
>MU178034.1:32991-48605 GCA_016695465.1 Suillus americanus | reverse complement strand
GTCTTTGTCTTACCTCATTACATACACTTAGCACTACTTATTCACTTCCGAGTCCTGGGAACTTGCTTAAGATGCTCAACACATCAGCACTTAGTTTTTCTTACTTACTTCTGCTCCACCACTTGCACCCACTGTAGAAGGACTTAGTAGCAAATCAACCATGTTTTTCTTGATTCTCTGCACATCTGAACACTCTTCAGGCGCGTCATCTCCTTTTTGAGCCTCACTACACACCCATTGCATCCCCTTTATTCCTAGAGCGCTTTTTGAGCCTTTAGACTGAAGTCTAGTTGATAGTTCCCCTCATCTTTTTCAGAGGAATCTTTTCTCAGTAGCAATCCCCTTAGGACGAGTTTTAGCTTGCACTCAGAGGAGCACTAGAGAGCACTCTCCACCCACACATCATTCCTCGCCTTCACCAGTGGGTGAGGTATAATAAAGCCGGGTGTGGGCCAAGGGATTGGATGCAATGGAGTCAGGTGGGCAGGTAGATGAGGTACAATAGAGTAGGATGGGACGATACAATGGACATGAGGTGGTTCACATGATAAGCTATCCGGTGCTTACATGGTGTAACAACCGGTACAGTGCCCATCTGGTACTTCTGGGATATGCATCTGGGTCTATACCCATATGGTACATCCATCTAGGATCCACATCCAGTACGGCTAGAATACCCACCCAGTGCATGCAGAAACCACTCAATATGATAACTGTCCATACCCATACCAACCGATGTATCTACTGATTGATAGATCTCAGGACACTGCAATATCTATGTGATTCACCAGACTTTTCAAGTAAGATTTACAGGAAATGCATATTTCAATGAATACATGGAGTCACTTGCTAAATATTTACATGGTCTGTCAACCATTGCTTCTCAACTGGGTCACTGAGTTTTACATTGCTATATTTTGCATACTCTGTGCTTGGAGTCCCAACAAAGTTGTGGATGCTGTCCCGCATGTCGCATGTACCATGCAGTGACAATCTGGTTGCCTTCTTCCACATTCATATAATGTCTCACAAGTTGACATCATGAAGCCAACATTGAGCCCGAGTCATATAGAAACTTGATTCCAAGGTTCATGAAATCCATGATGACCAGCTGATATCTACTGGTGGTCGTCATCATATCATATGCTGCCGGTTGACATTTAGGATCTCTGTGAGGGGGGGTCCTGCGATTGCATATGATGGACACCACATTGAAGATGGATGTCCAGTGTTGTAGATGATGGTGCATATCACCCAATTCATATCTGGTGGCCCATTCACCAAGCCTGACATGAGTTTCCATTCTGGCCCAATAAAGATCAGGGTGCATGACTCGAAGTGCAGCAGAGACAATGATACCGGACCGTTGTGTTAAGTAGCGTACTCAAGGGGTATCGGATCCGAAGGACTTTGGCCTCAGCTCGTGCGCTGTGCCCCTTTCCCGAGTATTGTCCCTTATTTCTGAATACTAGAGTATCGTGTTTATAGGACGGACGAGTATTGTACCAGATCCGTTAAGGTTCATGGATATCAGATGTATAAAGTAATGGCTAATCCGGATGAAGTCCAAACTAGAAACTAGTGGATAAGACTGTCTGAGGACAGAGGCGGATATGGATAGACTATAGGAATCAATCCTAAGTCTCAGAGTAGACAAGAGTGCAAACTCAAGTCTGGACGGGTAACGGAAGGTGAACGGAATGAGTGCAAACTAAGATGATATTTGAACTAAGGTTTGACAGAGTTATACATGAGTTTATATACTGTAGGTATCTAACGGAATGATCAATCAGCAAGGTAAAGGCTATGTACGAAGCATGTGGAAAGTCTATTGGTAAGGAGGATTGATCATACAGCATGAAATGGATATGAGGGATGAGTAACGGATCAGTAAGACAAATGGAAGATAGATAACTGGAGTACTGGTAGTACAAGAATTACTGAAAGGGGATAGACGCTGTATTAATGTTATATGAACAGGAGATGAAATAAGAATCAAAGCGGATCTGTGGACTGGATGTTCCGGATCCATTCCTAGATTATTGGTATATGACACGTTGAAGGGATGTCGTAATCCCGCGACTGGCATCACCTTTCAGTATAGCTGATACCTCTGGCAAGAAGCCATCTTCCAGGTCAAGATTTGGGAAACCATATTTCTACACTATTTCAAACCAGATATTTCAATCCATGTGAACTGGACGTACCTCTCTTCCTTGCTGAAACCATGCAGGCAATATATTAATGCAACCGGGGAGGGGGGGGGGGTGATTATCCCATCCAGACTTGGATGGAAGTTGGACTGATGGGTCCTCCATTGAGTGGTCCTATCTGTTGTAATGCTATGTTTCAACAAATTGCTCATGGAATGCATTGCACCATGAATATCTTTCTGTGATATGCATCCGGGTAAGATAAACTGACAGAAATGTATAGAAGACCTACTGACCATCATCATAGTGGTCAATGCTCCAGGCAAATACTAGACAATGATTCTACCTCCGGAATCAATGACAACAGATGGAGTTTTCAAAAATGCTCCTCATCAGGGGGGAATCTGTTGAAAAGAAACTCCTCTCATATCTCACTTCAACTGGATTTGTCTTTGTCCAAAGCATCATTGTATCAAACCATGTCTATTTTAAGATGAACTATCTGCACGTTAGGTGACCGGAACAGAGTGAGGAGCTGGAAGACTTACCAGCATGGGAGTAAGCAGTGGCCATCACATTGGCGAGCTGCTCCAAAGCAATGCAAGTGTCGATATCCAAGAGTCCAAGGTCCATGTCCTTTACCAGTTTTTGAAGAAGTATGGACATGAAAATCTCATGCACCAATTCACTGGCAAGGTAGGTCTGGTTCAAGGCCCAGTCTGTTGGGATTGTAACCATGTCTTGTCAAAACAATTGAGTGGCAGGAAAGCACTACTGTTGATGAATGCCTGGCCAGATTGCAAGTGGAAAAATTACTTCACATTCACACGGCCTGATTACATCAACAAACATCGCTGGTTCTCAGTTACATTGCAGTAAATACAGCATGATTGTACAGCAGTATAACATATTGGCCAGATACTGGCAGAAATCAGGCTGACTGGAATGCGGATACACTATCATCTGTATTTAACCGGTCAATGAGTGCCTGTGAGGATGTCACAGCCCTTGTGATTTCATCAATCGGCCCAACCAATCCGGTCAACCGCTCACTTGAACATCTAAGATTCATCATCCTCCCCTGCAACATATTCAGCAACTCTCTCCTGATTGTTGTCCGGTGGCACTGCACAAGAGATGTTGAACCAGTTATATCTGCAAGATAATATGGGCCCTGGAGGATATATGGGAGCAGGCCGGTCCTTACATGATCTGGCTATTATGGTTTTTATGAGTATCTGGTGTGAACAAGACTTGGTGGACTCACAAGTTGTGAAAAGTGCCATCCAACCAAATCCATAACATCTTGGATGAATGATTTGGGCAGCATATCTGAGACCTGGTGTAGGTACAACAACTCTGCTGGGTGCAGAGCATTTGTTGGGTTAAGTGTGCTATGCCTAGCTGCTATTCGACCCTAAAGGGTTTCTGGACTAGACTCAGAGCTCAGAGAGGGTAGGAAATCATCATAAAAACTGGTAGTCTCAGACTGGTAGTGGTAAGTAGTGAAAACTAAGGTGATTACATAAGCATCAAAAATGCGAACATAACACTAAGGAAATTCTGCCCATCCCAGGCCACAGTGAATATGGTCTCTACACCGGCAACAACTAAGTGTGTCCTTCTACCAGTCATTGAAGTAGTCTTGCATATGAGCAATATCATAGTCATCTGATTTGTTTGAATCTACTGAAAGGCGCAATGCCTTGATATCCAGCAAAATGGCATTGATATATGGTCGCCGGTCCACCAATGTGTGTGTAGTCATGATTAAGAGCACATCCTTGAGAAGTTGAGGAATCACAGCAGACAACCTGGTGATAAAACATATATGGATGAAAGGTGATACAAAGGTCTATATGACAGGAAAAGATGAGGGCATGGGAATATTAGCATAATTGGATACCTACCTTCATCTCTCATTTCATTAGTGTGTAGAATGTTTCTGCATAGCCAGGCATGGCAGTGGCATAACTCTTGTTAACATACAGGCACATGGCCAACAGCCGAGAATTTGCACAGAATAGGGCGCGAGAGATATTTGCAGCCGTGATGTGATTGCCCTTGGCAGCAAGGGGATGAGGGTTACAGTATTGTTCATTGTAGAGGAATGTGAGGCTGTAGTATGACAGACACCCTAGGATTATTTACATGTGTACAACATAATTGCATGTGACCTAACAGGTATTATCACACGGTAACACAAATTATATAATTCAACCGGCACCAATGCCAGTTTGTGATATATGTGAGATTCTCAGGCAGCATAACATGTATGTCTGGTTAGCCCTGCAGAAGTAGCATTGTCCATATGACCAAGCCATTGCTTGGCTCTGTGGTTAAAGAAATTAATGGACCACTGCATTTCATGTTTGACAAGAATAACCTCCTCATTCCAATGATCTCGCAGTGCTTTTATCTGGAGCCAATTAACCCAATAAACTATTATTAGAACATGTGAGACCGGACGACATGGTATGACCAGATGCAAGAGACACTCACATTCTGTCATCCAGTCATTTCCTGATGTGTCACCTTGAACATCTAAGGACCAGAACCATGGAAGGGTGGTGTCCCTCTGACCATGTGCATTTGGATCAGCCACTGCAGAGCTGGCTTTGAGGTCTTCTTTCTTCAAAGGAAGGTATTTCTTCTTGAGGTCATGGTCAGGAAGTTTGGCCAATTGCGACCAGCATTTTGAATATATACTGGCATTGAGATTCACTGCTGTTTATACTGAGTGAACTCAAGTCCATGCCCTCATAGATGAAGCCTGTGACTTGGCTGACCGGACAGTATTGCGGAATATAACAGCTTTATCTCCCAAATGAACTTGAATGGCATGCAGTGCATCATTGGTCTGGCCTTCTCAGAGGGTTATTTCTTCTTTCATGAGATTGGTAAGACCTAACTCCCTGCACCTAACCTCACCAATGGTGGATGGCAGAGGTATGACAGTGAGCTCCGGTTGAAATATTGCAGCATCATGTATGTCCGGATCAGGATTTTGATCATTGTCAAGATCAAAGTAATCTTGACCATCATCCTGGAGTGGGTTATGAACACTATTCACCGGAAAATCTGGGTCGTTGACATTGACTTCAACTCCAAGATAAGTAGGTGTCATCTCAATAAAGCTTGTGATCTGAGTGTGAAGCTTGTCCCGGCATCGGGCCGCTCTCAATAATTGCATATCTGTGAAATGCATTCGTAGCTTTTTACATCTCTAGCAAGAGAGATTTGTGATTCCTCTATGGTAAGACTGGTTGCGAGCCAAGTGGCAGCTCCTTGTTGACCGGGGGGGTTGGCGAGCAGATGGTCAGGGCAATTTTGAGCCTGCAACAGGTGCAACTCCTGTTGTTTTCTTGTGGGAGCTGTGTCCGTGTGATCAGACCTGTCGGACTCCCAGTAAAAGTTGACTCACCCTTTTCCAACTGGACCTCATAAATGTCCATTGCTGTAGGATCCTCTGCTCTATTTGTGTGAGTGAGTGCCTCCTCTGCCTCCCAAAGAATGACCATGTCGGGGTGGGCTGTCTCATTGAGATTTTGGAATGCAAGTTTACTCTCTGCTGAACCCTTGATGGCCTCTTTTAACTTCCTGGAAAGAAACTTAGCTACAGGATGTGCCAGCTGGAAATGGATTGTATGAGACTGGATAATATTTGGAGATCCAGATGTAGAAGACTTACTGATACGAATCATTTTCATGAAGTTACAATCATTCATCTGATAATCCAATACCTCCTTGCGATGGGGAGTTCCCATGCCCCTGGCTGATGGTGAGATTATGTTCAAAGGCGCCCAGAGGGTCTCCATAATCTCTCCATCTATCCTGCCAGTCCCATGGATGAACTTTGATGCATACCAGACATAGCAGCTGTCTTGATATCCATGTACATGCCACAAACCAATTCTGGGAATGATATCCATACCAATGGGGATGGAAAGATACATACTTGAAGTGATGTGGTCCTTCAAATACCTGTTATACTGACAATTTATGTCATAAAAAGTTATGGCGTGAGAGATTCCATTGGTCTTGTAGTTGAGCGCTTGGCTTAATGTGTAGTCCATGTTCATCTGCCTGATTATCCTGGGTAAGATTTGTAAGACCAGTCATTGATGTGACTGGATGCTATGTGCTAACCTTTTGCCCTTCTGAAAATCCACCATGGAATGTGGGACAAAACATCCATGCCATGCACATGCACATCCTCCTATACCAGTGGCTTCCAGCCTTTGCCGGGAGGCATTTGCTAGATTGACTGCCTGGTGATTATTGCAATCTGACCTTTGGACATGGTCTCGGGCAATGGCTAAATGACTCTTGTATCTTTCATCGGAGACCATGAACCCCAGACCACCCATCAATGATACTTCATCAGATGGATTCACTGGATGCATGTGCTCAGCTTTGGAATTACCATCCATGACCAAATACCTAATCATAAGCCAGGAAGGTGTATCATTGTGCTGGGCGACTGTACCGGTAGAAAGGTCCAAATTTAACCCCAGTTGTGGACATGCCGGGCAAAATAGGGCGAGATCACCGTCCTTTGGCCAGTCATCTTTGTGAGCAAATCCATTCCACTTGTAAAGCTTGCATTGTCGTCACTGCCTGGCAGCTCTCATTAGCTCTCTGTAGCAATCCTAGGTATATTGTTCTTCAATTACTGGATGGTCAAGTACAAAATGAAACCCAGCTCACCAGAACCATCAGTAGAAATATGCTTGAGGTTAGTCTCTGAATTTTGCTGTAGTAATTCATGGCCAACGTACCGCACTCAAGATTGTCTAACAGAAAGTTGTCCAAGACAGAGAATGTGAATGCAGTTTTCAGTCTGGTGAAAGACACTGGGAACAAGCCTGCCTGAAAGAGCTGCATGTCTTGGCTGAGAGCACCAGGGCAGTGGCAATATGATATGGAAAGAGAGTGAATGCTGGACTTGTCTACAACTATTATTGCTGGATGATCTGAGTCTCTGACCGGTGGAATGAAAGGTCCCTCTGGATAATTGTTGTCTATATTGTCATCAGTATCTGACCATTCAAAGAAGTCTGATGAGTAATCAGTGCTGCAGGGACATGGAGTGCCATCATGAGCAAGGTGAATGTGCAGGCCAATTTTAATCAGTGAAGTTTCTTGAAAAAATGATCTGGTCCATTGACTGATGTGATGGAATGGATGTCTTTGATGCTGAATTCTGCAACAGTCTGTGCAAAAGAGTGGCTCATTGAAACAGCCATGGCATCTATACACCCCATCCTTCCTGCAGACTGAGCAAAGTCGGTCAGCTGGAGGGGCTTCTTTGACCATGAGTGAGTTCATATAGTCCTTGAACTTGCCCTTCCATTGCCAGAGATATGCATTTTGACTCTGTATGATCCATTCAGATCCAGACTCGGGAAATGAAGATAACTGCTGCTTGCCTGTGATTTCAGAAATTTAGGCTGGGGGATTTCACCTTGGTCCAAGTTAAAGTCGGCACCTTCGTAGAGCATGTGAGAGGACCCAGATATATGCTTTGAGGGAGATTTTGTCAGTGATGATGTTACCGACTTTGTTTTCCAAGACCATGAATTTTTCACCCAAGATGACCTGGATCCTCTGGTTGTAGTTTTCTCCTTGAGCTTATACAGCTGGGGCAATTGTTTCTTCATAGGAGGGGTGTACGTGATTCCCTTTTGTTTGGTCTTTGCCATATTGATACCACCACTGCAAAGTATCAGTGGATGGTGGAGTGTACCTTAAACTTGATGACCAGTGGGCACATGAGTGCCTTCCATCAATTCCAGACTCCAGGTGATTTGAACCATCAAGATTACCTCATTTTCCCTTGTCAGTCATTGAACAACCTAATCATTAAGGGACCAATTGTTCTCATGTCATTACTATAAAGATGAAGTCCAGGCTCCAAGTGCTTTGAACCGTCAGGATTGCCACATTGTCCCTGTCATTCAGTAACCTGATGTGTAAAGTCATGTGCCTACCAAGCAAGGGATCAATGTGATAGTCCAAGCAGATCATTGTTCTGGTGTCATATTACTATAAAGGATGAGGTGCCACCAAAGATCTCGTAAAATTATCTCCATTTAGGATATATTAAGGTTGGAGTCACTGAGGTTGCCATAGTTGCATCATCTATCAAACACAGTAATCATCCCGAGTCACATGGATTTCAGATTCAAGTTAGATGACAATTGACTTGAAAAACTATGTTGAGCAGAGGTTACATTTCAAGGTTCAAATGCTTCTTTCTAGCCAGCATTACCAGGTGTTGGTCTCAGAGAAGTAATTCAGTTAATCAAGAGGGTTTGACAGACATATATACTTTTTTTCTAGTCAGTGTCACAGGGTGTAGGTTTTATGAGAAGTAATTCAGTTATTATAACAAGAGCTCAGTCTGAACCAGTCGGTATTAGTTAGTGTGTGAGTGTAATCTTCAGTTTGTCACCACCAGCAAATTATACTTCCCGGTTAGATTATTGTTGTCTGGAAATGTGAATACATTGGATAAACTTCAGTGAGGGCACTGACATTGTGAAACATCCTCTAAGAGAACAGTTCAAACTAAATGACCCATTCTACAGACTCACATAGGCTTCTTGTTTGATCTTTGGGATACCAGTTATTCTTATCCACATTCAATTCATGCTGGCCTCCAAAGTCATTTGTGATCATACTTACTTAAGCAAGTCATGTGGTATAGATGCACAGGGCCTGTATGCAATATTTGAGGGCATAGCTGTATGCTGCCCATATACTATATGATAGAGGTCTGAATCTGTATGCTTTATATTTCTAAATTCTATGCATCAGAAACATATGGGATGTTGAGGGAATCATGCCAATCAATGAGTATTGACTTTCTGGCAGACAATCTCTTGTTTGGTTTGCTGTCATGTACATAGGTCATGTAACCTAATACTGTGCAATACACATGCATCCTTTCCTCTATCAAGACCCAACTGCTCCTCAGCTGCTTTGCCATGCCCCAATCCAACTCATCAGTAGACAGCCCAAAAAAGACACAGCAGAAGAAATTGACTGAGGAAGAGGTGCTGGTCTTAAATTCTCACCTAGAAGAATGGAAGGAAGCTGCTGCTGCTGCAGATAGAAAAATGATTCTGAAGGCAGTCATAAAAGAGGCAAGGGCTTATACCCCTACTATGGATGACAGGTTATTGAAGGAAAGGAAATATGTGAGCAGTTGATCTTCTAATTTTATACACAATGACAGACTTTTATCATGATGTATCTAGGTGTACCAGGACTGGTTATATAACCGGAGACCTGAAAAGACTCGGAAAAATAAAGCGAGCAAGTTAGGTCAGAAATGGACTTCTCAGTCGGTGTCATATACCATATTCCAGACCACATCCAATGATATTCCCATGCCTTCCAGATGCTCATCCGGACCTCCTTAGCCTTATCCATTCCTCCATACTCCTAGTCCATGACTCTAGACCTCTAGTCCACTATTGGTTCGGATCCATACACTATCATACATCCATATATCCATACCTCAGAACCTCCGAAGCTAAGCCTGCTTCATCCACCTTTGGTCCAGTCAGATCCGAGCTCATTCCATCCAGAACTTTACCTCGTCTAAGATACCGGACTATATCCTTGATTCATATCCTAGTTCACCTTCACTTAGATCTCCAGATCCACTCATCTGATAGCCAGCGCCCGATCTGATATCCACACTTCTCCAGGCCTTTGGATCCATCCTCTACTTCTTATCCAAAGCCAAACCTTAAATCAGTGTCTATCCCCTTATGGTAATTCACTTGACTCTGGACTTCAGTTATCCTTGTTTCCATCTTGCTTATTAATCCTTGTACTCTGTTTCATATCCAAGTTTATTTACTTATGTTCCATCTTACTTACCTTTGGATTCCATCCCCCTTGAGCAATGGTCTTGACAGTCAGTGATAGAACAACTGCACAAGGAGGAGATCATCGAAAAGACCGGAGCAATGCCAGGATCGAAGAAATTTATTGAAAGATACCAGACAACCCTCACCACAGTCATTGCCAGTCTATCAAAAGAGCAGCTGGAGGAAGCTCAGAACACTACGATTGAGTGGTCTAGCAAGGCTCCTCCTGCAGTCATCCAGGCCGACTTTGCAAAGAAGAAAGCACCCAGTATGATGAAGGATCTGGCGACCAAGGTATGGAAGCAGGCCGATATGAGAATTTTCATATTATCAGCATGGAAAACAGAGGAAGGTGAAGTGAGGATCAATGGGTGAGTTCTACTTCATGCTCAACCAGTAAAGATATCCTGATCCAGTTGGCAGAATTGACTTCAATGAAAAGTTGGAGGGTAATAGTTTTACAGATACAAAGGACTGGAAGCCCATGTTATCAGAGTGGAATGCCTATGCTGGAGAAGAGTTCGGTGAGATTCTTTTTCAAAATCTTGTGTCATTTGGTCAAGTACTCATCGGACTTGGGGTGATACCAGAAGTGGATCTGAATGATGATGATGATGATGATGACAAAGACGATGAGGTGGAGTTAAAGAAGAGCAGGAAGAAAGAGGGAAAGAAAGATGATTATCCTTTGGAGGTGGATGCCTATGGGCTTCTGGTCATACTAGACATTGAAGACCTTAACCTAGAGAGTAAAAAGTGTCTTATCCAGAAGTTTCTCACAAAACACTACAGTCAGTTTCTCACATTACGTGTCTGGATAGTTGATCAACTGACTAGCTATTTTCAGGGTTGTGCAGCCAACAACCAAAGGTATCTGTTCCTTGGTCCTCAGTGAGGAAGGCTCAGGGTGACTTTATTGCAACCAAGTTTGTACCTGCCGGTGTGAAGATGGGCGATCCATCTATGATTTGGTTGGTTGATGCCGACTGGCTGTTAGAGCTGTGGCATCAAAGACAGAAGGGCCACATTTGCCCAACCTTTGAATTTAAAGCCTGGGAAGGCAATGATAAGACAATGAAAGAACCGGTCAAGATGATCTTGAGCAATGATTCTGAGGCCAGACCCAGGGTTCAGCAGGAAAAGTTGACCGGAAAGCCAAGTAGGAGGGTGGAACAGGAGTCAAGAAGTGATGATGAGGACAAGGATGAGGATGAGGAGGTGGAGGAAGGCAAGGAGGAAGGCAAGGAGGATGGTGAAGGTGAGGAGGACAAGGAAGACAATGAAGGCAAGGAGGACAAGGAAGACGGCAAAGGCAAGGAAGACAATGTCCTATCGCCACCTTCAAAGTCACAACCAACCAAAATGCACTGCTGGGCCAGTCCAGTTCCATCTGATTCTGAGCAGGAAGTCCCTCACCCACCGGGCAAGAAATCTATACCAGTCCCATTGCCACCTTCAAAGTCCAAACCTACCAATCCTCGCCCACCAGTCAAGAAATCTATGCCAGTCCCATTGCCATCTTCAAAGTCCAATCCAACCAAAATGCACTGCAGGGCCAGTCTGGTTCCATCTGAACAAGAGGAGGATCCGTGCCCACCAGTCAAGAAACCCATGCCAGTGTAGAGACTCAAGTCTCTGTACAACTAGGCATCACAGCACTACTCGCACCATTATGTCTAGGCGACTCTGTATATCATGCGCAGCTTTCCCACAAAAGGTGCCATAGGTGTGCCTACTTTCCCACACAAGGTGACATGTTCCCGTGCTTAAGCGCCCTGTGTTGCCTATCATCTGGAGCATCTGTCCATTATGTCTATAGTGATTCTGTATATCATGTGCAGCTTTCCCACGAAAGGCGCCATGGGCGCGCCTACTTTCCCACAGTATGCGACACATTCCTGTGTGCATGCCTTGCACACTTTCTCATGCTTAGGCACCCTGTGTCACCATCATCCAGGAGCTTCCACTGCCATGTCTATTAGCATCCCACATATCACATGCAGCTCTGCTGCAAAAGGCACCAAAGGTGCACCACATTCCTGCAGTACACGACATGTTCCCATGCGCGCACCTTGCGTGCTTTCTTGTGCTTAGGTGCCCTGTGTCACCTATCATCCAGATGCTTCCACCAATATGTCTAGGTGATTCTGTATACAATGCGCAGCTCTCCTGCAAAAGGTGCCATAGGTGCGCTATTTTCCTGCAGTATGCAACGTGTTCCCACACGCACACTGTCTTGCACTTAGGCACCCTGTGTCGCCATCATACAGGAGCTTCAACCACCATGTCTATTAGCATCCCACATATCATGTGCAGCTTTCCCGCAAAAGGCGCCATAGGCGCGCTACTTTCCCACACAACACAATGTGTTCCCGCACGCTTTCCCGCACTTAAGCACTCTGCATCGCGCTCCATCCAGGAGCATCCATCCATTGTCCATCCATCCTATCGGTACGTATTGGTTTGCTATTTTTACTATCTCATTATTACGTACTCTGTATGGCACCATTTCTCATGGGCCGAGTAGCAATTACATAGTGTTTACCTCACCATACTGGATAATAACCACCACCATCTACTACGACTTAGAACATATAGAGCCGCACTTTAGAGTCACAATCATATTTCTGCTTCCAAAGACTTCATAGACCAATAGAGCCACCTTTTCCCGTGCTTAGTGCGCCTTCAGCGCATTTCATGTGCTGGACGTGCCCTCCCTTAGGCTCATTTAGCGTGCCTTGGATCATCTCTCTACTGCTATTTGCTTCCCTGGGTTAAACAAACGCATCACACCTTAACTAACACCTTGAGAGTTTAGCTCTGTCTCTCATCCAGAGTCAAGAGCTATTTCTTTCATTGCTCTGCTCTCACCCAGCAGAGTTGTTGTACCTACACCAGTCCCAAAACCAACCAAAAAGTGGGGTAGGGTTGATCTTATTCAATCTGATTCAGAGCCAGAGTGTCAGCCACCAGTAAATAAATTTAAGCTGACTGCAAGGGGAAAGGGACAGGCAGAAGACAACACTGGTGCTGGTTCTGCGCAATCAACCAGTAATAATCTTGATGACCATCTGACTTTGCAACCTGTGTCTCAAAGTCATGCATTTGGTCCTATATCAGGTGTCCAGACCAGGAAGAAAACAAATAAGAAAACACCACTGCCCAAACCAACAACACCTTCTCCAGGAAAGGGCACCAGCAAGAAAACCAAAGGACCTGAAGCCCAGATTACCAATCCGGCACCAAAGTGCCCTGCTAGAACTGTGAAGGTGTCTTATAAGGTTCACTATATGCAAAAGTAGCCAGTGGGATCTATGGACACAAGTATACTAGAGACAGGTGTAGATAGCATTTGACCAGATATAAATGTACATCACATTGAAAGTTGCAGTGTTGAGATCAGTTCACATGCCAGCAATAACTCTTGCATGCACTCGAGGACTTGCTGTCTTGCAAAGACTTTGTCCAGCATCATTGCACCACCAGCCCGGTCAGTATCCAACCTGTGTATTGCTATGCACAAATCTCCTACAGCCTGTTGAATTACAAATCCAATGGGATCTGGTCAACTGATGGCTACTGGATTCAAATAATCAACATGATAATATCTGAACAAGTGAAGACTTACATGACTGATCCAGAAAATCTTCCACCAGATCCACATCAAAACCCATTAATAGGGTGCCATCTTGTGGGCAAATATCATTTGCAAATGAGCAAGTCAATGTATTAGACGTATTCCAGTCACATACCTGTGGTGCTGGCCAGATCACTGACGTCCAGAAGGTTTGAGAAGCTGTTCACCGGATGGGGTGTAGGGTCAATATCAAACCCAAATCAAGTGGTTTGCCTTCATCTCCAGATTTGGGTAGAAATCCCATGTTGAATGCATCATCATCGGACTTTAGAGGAAATTCCATTTCCAATGGACCCTCCAACTCTGGAGCAAATCCCAGGTCCAATGTCTCACCATCTGACTGGTCATCATCAGATGATGTGGGGAATTGCATATCCAACATATCTGACTCAGGTTGATGGTGGCTGTTGGTCATCCGGTCATCATCAGACAAAGGAAAATCCAAGTCTAATGACCGGAAGTCATCTGGTGTCTCGAAGTCAATCTTCAATTTTTTAACATCCTTCCACCAGTCATGAGCTGACAAAACATCTAGGTCTCCAAGAAAAATCTAAGTTGTCCTTGCAACAGTGCAGCATGCAATAAACTCACATTCACCCATGCTTGAACAATCCATCAAAGGGTTGTCGTAAGTGTGCTCCTCATGTCCTGGCTCTAAGATATCAAACACTATTGTGCTGGATAATGTCAACCAGTAGATTGTTAAGGCAATGGTTACTTACCTTCATCCTCACTAGATAAATGTAATTGTTGCTTAGCAATGGCCGATGATGGCATCTTTTGCTTGATTTTCTTGAACTTCTTGTGTGAATTCACCTTCATGAGATCAGCTGTAAGAATGGATCTGTTTTACTGGAGCCTGTGACCAGATGCACTGCTCACAGGTCAACTGGCAGTATTTGATTACTGATGATGTGTCAACCAACATCATGGGAAATCGAAGACTAAAAATAGATAATGATGATGCGTACAATACAGCCGGACATGTCCAAATCAGCCTGGATATCCAGAGATTGAAATTTTTTCAAGTGTTTCGTACAGATCGCTTCCAGATGTCTTGTTCACTTGCTCTTGCTTCATACCCATCCACTAATGCCATGTCTTCCAACTCTACATCCACTTCTGCTTCTGCTGCTACCACTGCCAACCAGGCCCTCATTGCCCTTGTTGCCAAGTTTGATCTCATGGTTCAACAGGTTCTCTGGTTGCAGTCATAGGAGGAGAAAATGAAATTGAGCCGGAAGATTGCTTGCAAAGTGGTATGTTTGATGTCTTGTGTGTTGCATGTATTGACACCAGTTCCACAGAATGCCGCAATTTATGCCCATGGGAGGGTGGCTACCTATGTTCCACCTGGCCTGCTGTCACTCACAGCTAAGATCTTTCATGCGTAGAGGCACACCATGCAATGATATTTTTCCTACACTAAGTCATGAAAGCCCCCGCCTTGATGGGCCACTTCCACCTTGTGACAGATGCTGGACAAAGCATGTGGAATGTAACCCCCAGTTGACAAAGAAAGACAACATCACCTCAAGCTGTTCTTTGTACCATCTGTGGAAGATGGCATGCATCCACACCAACCTAGAGAGTGCAGATGGCACCATTGTCACCACCACCACCCCAATCACAGCAACTGCACCACCTGCAACTGCAGTAGCTACTCACTCCAAGACTTCCTGGTTCAAGGCCACCAGACAGAAGATCAGCAGGCAATTGAAGGTCAAAGGACTCCATTACACCCTATCCACCAGCCCACCTGACTCCATTGCAGCTTATATACCAGCCCACTCATCTCACCATCTACTACACTATATACCACTGGCCTATCCGATTGCATCAGGTACACACCACCCTCAGCCCACATGTCTAACATGATACAATTATTGCCATGGGCCCATATGGGCTGGCCTGCCTCCATTGGTACATTGTCACCCT
>MU178034.1:13218-26368 GCA_016695465.1 Suillus americanus | reverse complement strand
AATGTTAAATGTCATCCTAATTTATTTACCAGTTCACTGATGAGTAGACTTAGTAACCATTCGCACTGACGCGCGCGAAATGCGAGAAGTGCCGTGTAGCTGTCGTTCAACTTGTCCATGGTCAATACACATTTCGAAAAGGTGAAAAAAACTGCACGGACTACTAAAGAAGACACGACGTCCGTCGTTCGTGCGTGCAAGCTGCGCCAATATGTCGTCAACATGGGAGACCTTCAGGAGTATAAAATTGCGCCTACCAGAAGCAAACAAAGTTTGTGCCAACAAAGTCGGCGCCTCCCGAATATCAGAACTGACCACCAGAAGCAAATGGGGTTGAAGCGGTAGAATCAATCTCCATCTTTGAACTGACATTTGGGATTGCTATGGTGGACAAAGACCCAACCTCCAATGCAAATTGTATTAATTGTTGCCTGATGGTGAATTAGCTCTCGGCAGTCAAGACAGAATTTGGAACTCACTGCTTGTGCTGTTTCAGCATCTCGAGCATCCCAACTACACTGTCCTGTTCCTCGACTAAGAGGTCACCTCCTGCAAGTGTGCTTGCATAATCTTTCGCCTGAGCAAGTGCATATTTGAAATCATTCGTCTACTAGGACGCTAATTAAAATACTCCATGATCTTGTCGTAGGAAAGGACATACCGCATGTAGCAGTGCTTGTTTGGCTACAGGAGTTGCTGTCCCTTCTGCTTTTTGGGTCAGCTCAAGGACCATAGCGAGCTTGGGTAGCAATCCGTCGAAGAGTGCAGTTGGTAACGATTGAGTCCATTCTGGTGTACTGGCCATGTTCCAACATTCAAGTCGAAGATGAGTACAAAGGACCGAACCCAAATCGCTTATGTCATCCAATGTTAATGGCCCTGCGGCCGCTGGCCAGAGCTTGCCTTTCAGTCACTTCATCTCTTCATGTCATCGCAAAGCAATCTAGATGTGAGTGTCTTCGAGACCTTCTGGATTTGTGGATTTCTGACAGATCTGAAGAAAGCCATAGAGCTTGTCAAAGGTGCTATCGAGGATGATGAAAAGCAGAACTATCTTGAAGCGTACAAGCAGTACATGAATTCACTCGACTACTTCATGTTGGCTCAGAAGTGTATGTCCACGTCCGCAAAATCTGCAGTCTACGCTCAGTATAGATGCCAATGTAGACGAGAAGAATGAGAAAGCCAAGCTACTCGTCAGGGCGAAAATCGAGGAGTATCTTGCACGAGCAGAGACCTTGAAGAAGCATTTACAGAGGGATGAGAAGAAATCACGCAAGGCCGTCAGCGTTGATGGCTCTGCTAATGGCACTGGGGGCAAGGGCTCCGTGGACAGTCCCGATGACGACAAAGACCCTGAGCTCAAGAAGTTACGCGCAGGTCTTTCAAACGCCATTCTAGCAGAGAAACCGAATGTGAAGTGGGACGATGTTGCTGGTTTGGAAGGAGCGAAGGCTTCCCTCAAAGAAGCTGTTATTCTTCCTATCAAGTTTCCCCATCTCTTTACTGGAAAACGGACACCATGGCGAGGTATCTTACTATACGGCCCGCCAGGAACGGGCAAGTCCTACCTTGCGAAAGCTGTTGCTACAGAAGCCAAAAGCACATTCTTCAGCGTCAGCTCAAGTGACCTAGTCAGCAAGTGGCAGGGCGATTCAGAACGGTTGGTGCTTGACGCTACACTATGTTCAGCTCGCCTGACAAATTCCCGTTAGGCTGGTAAAAAATTTGTTTGAAATGGCTCGCGAACAAAAACCTGCAATTATTTTTATCGATGAAGTCGACTCTCTAGCCGGAACGCGAAATGAGTCTGAGTCTGAAGGCTCACGGCGAATCAAGACTGAGTTCTTGGTGCAAATGAATGGCGTTGGCCATGATGACACTGGCGTTCTCGTTCTCGGGGCAACCAATATTCCTTGGCAACTTGATCCTGCAATCAAGCGTCGTTTCGAGAAACGAATATATATTCCACTTCCTGGCCCGGACGCGCGAAGAAGAATGTTTGAAATCCACGTTGGTAGTACGCCGTGCGAGCTAGAGCCAAAGGACTATCGTCTTCTGGCCGATCGAACAGAAGGGTACGGTCTTTTCACCCCATCTAAGTGAAGTGATCCACCCAACTACTACTTAGGTATTCTGGCTCGGATATATCCATCGTAGTTCGCGATGCTCTTATGCAACCAGTTCGCAAAGTCATATCGGCGACACACTTCAAGCCTATACCACCTTCGTCGTCGTCAGGAAAGGCTAAGTGGACACCATGTTCACCAGGCGATTCAAATGCCGTTGAAAAGACTTGGTCGGATATTGACTCCGATGAGCTTGTAGAACCACCACTGAGACTAGCAGATTTCATTAAGAGCTTAGACAACGTACGACCGACGGTCACCGAGGTAGACATCAAGCGACATGATGATTGGACGAAGGAGAGCGGTATGTTGTTGATAAATTTGATACAATCCAGTCCTTTATTGACTTTCTGGCTTTCCAGGCAACGACGGGGCATGATTCTCGTTCTTACCTCATCTCATTACTGTATACCACGATACCGTACCATTCTATGACTTATTCCATACTGCAAATGAGCCCTTGCGCCGTTCAACAGCAGTAGGCGGCATAAAGACATCAATTCTATCGCCAAGTACTACAAGAAGCTATGGTAGGTAGGTGTGCAAACGGTGACAGATGTAATGGCAGAAAAGGGAAAATTGAATACTACGACAGGAGGCGTACTGTTCTCTGTATTATGCTTCAAGAATACAGCCGGCGCTGCGTTCCAAGAGGGCTGATATTAGGTTACAACATACAAGGTGTTTGGCACACGCGGCATGCCCTCGCAAGAACGCGCCTCATGATGACATGATCTGGGCATGTGCTTGCTGCATCGCATGCACATGCACATGCGTGGGTTTTGCTACAGCATGACAAACTTCTATACCCTGCACCCATGAATGCGCCACGATGTCCTCGATCGGAGAGCGCAGTTTCGGGTCTGGCTCAAGCATTCTCCGGATTAAACTGCGGCAAGCCCGTGGGCTCAGATTGTTGATGGTCGGTGGGAAAACGGCATCCTTGTCTTTATCCTTGTCTTTATCCTTGTCTTTGTGCTGAACTGCACAGGTTGCAACATACGCCGCATAGAGCGTGTCGGACATCTGAGCAGCACGCCAGGGCATCTCTTGGAAGTGAAGGCAGTAATACACGATACCGCACGCCCATATGTCGACTAAACGGGCGTCGTATGCTATTTTAAGTCAAAGCAGAGAAATCATTGCCTACGCAGTTAGGCAACCGGATTAAAAAGGGTTGTGTGTGGCTTACGTTTGCCTAAAAATTGCTCTGGGGCAATGTACGGCTCACTACCGCAAAGCCCCGTCGACATGTGAATTGTCGCTTCCCATGGCAGGCGGTACACGGTCGATGCACCATAGTCGCCGATCTATAAAAGCGTGAGAAGACAAGAATACGTAAGGCATGTTCACCCACCTTCAGATGACCTTTGGTGTCGAAAAAGAGATTCTCCGGTTTGATATCGCGATGTGCGACGCCTTGACTATGGAGATACGAAACACCCGAAAGCAGCTGCTTGAAGCAGCACTCGACTTCACTGGGTGACATACCACCCTTCTTGATGGCAGCGTAGAGATCCCCACCAGGACAAAATTCCATAACCTCGCACCAATGTTGGTTCTCATCTTGGACGAGGTCCACTGTCTCAACTATGTTGATATGGTGCAGCGTGGAGGAAATACAAAACTCTGCGGTGAGTTTCTTGACGTACTCCTTTTCTGATTCATTCTTTCGTCTTTTGCGGAACTCCTTAATATGAAAGACGTGATAAGCACCAGCCAAAAGGCCGTGATGGGCAAAGACGGGACTAGCGACTGGCGGGTCTGCTTACCTTGACAGCGTACAGCTTCTCTTCACTTCTATCCCATTTATGGGCTAGGCGGACGACGGAAGTGGCCCCCTTGCCAATAGCAACCTTTTGGCAAACACCGTACTTCTGCGTCAGGCTGGCTGCGCTCTCACCACCGACCGATTTTCGCTCTACGTCGGAATCCGACTTCCTGCTACTAGTCGAACGGGCGGAAGACTTGCGTGAGAGTTTAGGTGCAGAAGCAGTGATGAGATCTTTAAGAGTGAATTTCTGCCCACCATCCAAGTGAGCGTTTGATGGTGCCCTCGACCGGCTGGTAGGTGTCGAGGGTGGTTTCTCTGACGGCAGGGATTTGCCTTTCTGAGGAGTATTTGACGTATGTGGCACGGTCGGTTTGCTGCCCGACACACCGCCAGACACGCTAGGAGGCCGGCTTGCAGCCTGGCTTGGGGGACGGGTTGAAGGAGCACTCCAGCTCCCGCTCTCCGATGGTGAGGGTAAATCTGTTACAGAGGGCGTTGCCGAGCGCGGGGTCCCGCCGTTGACGGCCTTGACTACCTTTGGTGGTTGCATGTGTGAAGTCGAGTGGTAAGTGGTAATGTTGACAATAGAATTTGGATGGGGGTAAGTGTAGAGAGTACTGCCATCAAGGGGGGGCTTGTCTGATCCGTCAGGGCCTTCGCCCTCGCTTTGAGCAGCGTCTGCTGAGTCAAGAACCAGCATTGATGTGAAAGAGGACAGTGCAATAAAAATGGCGAGATGCTAGTTTCCGTTGCTGACCTAATACTGAATTAAACCAATCACAGATTTGAAAGGAACGAGAGGTGTGGTAAGGTCGTGCCCTACAGAGACAGCATGCTGACTTGAAACAGTTGAAAGAAGTTTGATGATAATGATGATCAATTTGTATGCTGTCGTGGGACGAACGGGAAGAACCCAGCCGTTGACAGTGACCTGCCTATGGCAAGGCGAGAAATGGCGATTAACCCTCCCGTAGAAAGCCTTTTGTTAAGCCCTGGACTAGGACCTTTATCTGCCAATGGTCGGACTGAGTTATAGTTCCGTCAACGTTGAGAACAGCGACGACAGAGATTTGAAGAGGCGAAAATCAGAATGTGATAAAAATGGGTGATGCCGTTAGAATAAGAGAGAACGTCTTGAACGTTCGTTTCGAATGCAGAAGGGCTGACATGGCTGAGTAAGCAACATGGGGTACCCATCCGACCGGCAAATCTAGCTACGAGTCTCTAACGTGATCTCAAAGTGTCAACGTAAAGTCGGTTTGACATTCATTCTCATGCGTTTCACGAACCTGGCTTAGGTGTTAATGCTATTCGTCAATGTATATTTGGTTTACACGGGTTCCACCAAATTTGTTGCTATTTGCAATGACATCTCGTGTCTCTCATATCCGCCAGGGCCCCGGCGGGGTCACCGGGTAACAGTCGAGCGCTACGATGGCTCGGATTGATTGACCTGGTATTTCGAACATGATTTTTCATCAGGACCCTGTCTACTCGGCGAACGCTGGGTATATAGAGCGGCTACAGCTATTTATATTTCTTCGACTGGTCTGTCTTGGAGAGGGTATCTGCCGACCGATAAGAAGCTAGTCAGATAATCACTTGTTGGAACCTGTTAACGTGCCTGGAGAATGTATAGTAAATATAGAATATTATTTTAGTTTGGGGTAGATCCTATACTTATCGTGTACAAAGCTGAGTGGCTTCCCAAACAGACCTTATAATAGAGCCTGTTTAGTGTCTAATTCTAGTTTCCACTTCCTTGCAGAAGGATATGAAATTCATTCATCCATCGTATTATGACATCAGCGACTAGTAATCATCCCTCAATCGGAGAGTTTGCCAACCAAACTAATTCAATATTTATGGGATTGCTAAAACCCCAGCAGCTACTCGAGGAAAAGTTCCTGGGCTTTGTATTAACCGATTTTTGTGGTCAAGTAGTAAGTACCAGCCCCGGGAACTTCCGGTAGACCTGTATAGTTAAACTCAATAAGGTTCAGTGGCTTCATTACGTAACATCTTCGCTAGGCCTGTGAATCTAAGTCGCAGCTGTCCTCATCGACAATCCTCAAGATCAAGGTGAGAAACGCTGCCAGTCCAAGTTCTGCTCAAATTTATTTCTCTTTGTACTCAGACACCGCTATGGTCAACCTTCGTTCTCAAAAGCGACTCGCCGCCGCCGTCGCCGGTGTTGGCAAGCGTAAAATTTGGCTCGACCCTGCTGAGCAAGCTGAGATCGGGAATGCCAACTCCCGCTCGCATGTCAAGAAACTCATTAAAGATGGCCGTGTCATCATAAAGCCCACTGTTATCCACTCCCGTGCCCGCACCCGCGACCTTCTTGCCGCCAAACGCAAGGGTCGTCACACTGGTCCGGGTAAGAGAAAGGGTACTGCTGAGGCTCGTCTTCCCACCAAAGTGCAGTGGATGCGGAGACAGCGGGTTCTGAGACGGTTGTTGAGGAAGTACAGAGAAGCAGGCAAGATCGACAAGCATCTGTGAGTGTGTTGTGTTCCCTCCACACACCGATCTCCTGTTCTCACATGGACGGCGTCAATAAGATATCACTCCTTGTACCAAAAATCGAAGGGTAACGTCTTCAAGAACAAGCGCGTCCTCATGGAGTACATTCACAAAGCTAAGGCTGAGAAGAACCGTACCAAGGTCCTCACCGACCAGATGGAGGCTCGCCGTGGCAAGAACAAGGTTGGTTTTCAAGTCCTTGAAATTGCATTTGGTATACCGACATTTTTTAGGCTACTCGCGACCGTCGTGCCAAAAGGCTGGCAGAGAAGCGGCAAGCAATTCTTGCAGTGGAGCACGAGGCAGCTGTTCAGGAGTAAAATGGTTCATGTATATTCACGATTTCATTCCGACCTGCTTAGTCCTGCACCCTATAGCACTTATGCTATGTTCACATGCCTCTACGATCGCTCACATACTTCACCATGCATTCTATTTCTCCTCATCTTCTCCATCGTAAACATGATGAATACGTGCAATGTTCCCTGAGGTCAGATAATGTGCCTGAATGACAAGAAGTTGAGGTCGTAAATGAAGTGTTCGAGCGCACAACTTGTAGCAAGCCCGCCTGTCTGATGGACAGAAGTGGTCACGTCAACATGACATGGGCAGGATCCAAACACATTCTCTTTACATTCCTCTCTTTGGCCACGGCCTCCACCATCTCCCTTGTAATCCCCATCACACCATCCAATGTGCTCCCCAAAAGCCCACATTCATTCAACGCAAACGCAGCATCTTCGATGCGTAGATTTGTGGCTGATGCGATCTCTGCCAGGGTAGATCGCACAACGACGTGCGAGGTCGCGCTGCCGTCAGGATTGGAGATTGTCAGCACGGTGCGCATGGCAGCAACAGTGTCTAGATTCACATACGGATACATTGAGTGCTGAATGGAATCACATGTAGACACAAGTAGACACTCACCATCCAGCCCATTTGGTGATGTAAATGTGGAATTTGAATCAGGTGTTTCTCCATCCCATCCTTTCGCCCGCTTTTTTCGCGAATTAGCATCCTCCAAGGTCGGAGGCAACACACCAGTTAGGTCAGGTAGTCGCCCTGAAGATGTAACCGTGAGTCGATCTGGTGGGAGGACCGACAGAAGTCGTCTGCACAAAAACGATGAGGGTAGTGAAGGCGCGAAGAGTTGACGACTAACCTGAAAAAGCGAATGAGCGTAGCTACCCAATATGTGAGGTAGCTTCTTAAGCCCAGGTCTGAAAGGGGTCGTTCGGGTGTGCCAATTTTACCAGCGCGGCGAGATACTTCGTAGCCTGCATAATGTGAGCCGCACAATTTCGACAGTTTTATGAAGCTTGCTCGCACGTACTGAATTCGATCATGAGCATTCCATAGCCCTTGCGCTGATATGGAGGGAGAACAATGATACACGCAAGATTATAATCATCGTAAGATATTTTCTCCTGCGTGCAGAATAAGCATTCAGGACTCGAAGTATACTAGAAGTAGACGAGATACCTTTGAAAAGAATCCGAGAACATGATCTCGTTGTGAATCCGCATCTGTAAGGATATAGAACAAGACTGATGTCGTGTGTTAGCTCGAGCCATCGTGCCCGGTATAAACGCACAGTTGTCACAGTCAAAGAACAAAGTTTTAACGTCGATGAACAATTTTCCAAAGAGCGAGAGGTTTTGGCAGTAAAGCTGAAGGTCTTTGTAAGTATTCGAACGAGAGCAGCGAGATGTAGAGACCTTGTCCTTGGCGCCGTCGACCTCCCAAATTATGTGTGCCCCTCGCTGATAAACCTTTCGTCCTGGTGGGTGCCTTCTATCACACTGTTTCTTGAGCGAGATATATCTATAAAGCCAGCCATAAACACAAAAAGATCAGGACGTACGATATGCATCTCCCATGCTGCACCCTCAGCCATGTACTTGAAACAGCGATCACAGACCCATAATATGCTCTTTTCACCAGAGAGGTGCGAGCGAGTAAGCCCACCGGCCAAGAGGTCAGAGGTGCGGCCATGTGATCGAACGGTGGTTCTGTTGACACCAGGAATCTTGGATGTCGAAGCTGAGCCTCCAGGTAGTCCAGTGCTATCTTCAAGCTCTGAGTCTGTGAGTGGATAAGGTGAGAAATACCTACAGCATGATGTAAGTGAGAGGATGTATATTATGATGCGCGCTACGCACCAGGTCTTGATCCGCCACTGCCCAAAATTGACCTTGTCAAAATTTCTTTGCGCAGTGATCTGCTTGTGGTGTTTGATGTCAAACTCTTCCTCGGTCATGAGGGGATCGGACTGCGTTTCCGGCTCTGTGGGCGTAGGCGAAGGGGTGTCCCGCCTCCTTTTCCGCGAGGATTCGGTTGTAGGTTTGAGGCTAGCCCCAGGAATCCATTCGTCCAGGCGTTTATCAAACCCATCATAGTGGACATACACCTGTCCATCTGGGCGACGTTGAAGTATATTCACAAGTTCTGGAATACGTCGCTCGTCTCAGTGGTTAAAGTTATCGACGGAACATGTAGAACGCACGATCTGCACCATTCTTGTTAACGATATAGCTTGTGTTCTGAGGTCGTGCAAGTGTGCTAGTTGGTTCTGTCATTAAATTGGGTGAAGGTGTGCAAGGTTGAAGCAGCGAAGTACTAATTAGCACTAGTACAATAGCATATGCTATAGGCGCTCCGACTCTCCGAGTCAGCACTCAGTGATTCATTTTACCGAGTTCCAAGTTGCGACCAACTTTCAACGAGCCACATGCACGCACATATAGTAGGTCACTTGTCCATATGCCCATTAGGCCGCCTAGTCAGTTGAGGCTCGGCGCTCACTGGCGGCGCTGTTAATACTATCTACTGTTTTCCAATTTATCACACGGCACGGTTGAAATTTCGATCGGAAAGATCGGGCACTGTTCCAGACTGCGCATGCTGTGCAGTGGGCCCACGGTTGTACATTTGCACTTGTCCTACGTGGGCCAGTATTCGCTACAGCTGTCACCCTAGGCACATACAAGTCACAAGTACATCTCGTACGCACGGTGTGCCTTGTAGTACCTAGTACAGCATCCGAATCGTCGACTTAAGTGGATGAGTCGTGCTTATTCACACAAACTTCGTCTTTCTCGCCTCCACAACGCTCTACTTTGTTTGTTTAGTTTTCGGTCGACCAACAGAGTCGCACACCTAACTCCTACACAGCGGCCTGACTTGGGCCTGAAAGAATCAATGCCTCAAGTTCAGCATTACCGTGACGGAGCTAGTATCGTAAACGTTATGATATTCCTTATCACTCTCCTCTGTGCTTCTCAAGTCTATGCATCTTGCACGTCTTCGTGAGCTACTCTCCCAAAATATTATTTCATTCTTGTCTCAGATAAAATTTAGGATGGATTCGACTGACTGCAATTCAAGCACCCCCACGTCGACTACCATAGGTCTTGCTATTGGTGGAAGTAGGTGTGATTTGTCAGAATAGTTGGCATTACTAAATGTCTCAAACTGCAGTTGTTATTCTCTCGATCATGATCTGCGTTCTCAGGCTTCGTCGCCGCCGAAGACTCCAACAACGGCCTGTCCAGACAACCTTTGTTTATACAGCACCCAGTAACAGCTATGGCAGGCAACAATCAATTGTGTATCATTCATACCCCACTCAATCGCAATGCCCTCCTGGCTTACAGTCACCAAGACCTGTCCCCGGTCAAATGAATTCGTTGAACCGACATGGAATGACTGTAGCACCCTCGCTTCCTCAACCATCTCACCCATCTCCGATGGCACACTCTGCACGCACGCGATCACCGACCACGCCTTCTCCAACCCACTACTCATATTCAAATCAAACCCCACACGTTTCACCCCCCTCTTCCCAAAATTCAACCCGTTTACCACCTCCCGGGATTCCCCTCTCCCCTTCGACACACTCACGAGTCTCTGCCGATACGTCCACTGTTCAAACACCGTCCATTAGTGTTACTCCGGCAGCATACACCCCACATGCCACGCCCGTCGGGCGTCCATCACCTCCAGAGAATATGGAGATGCGTCCGTTGGCTGTGAATGCGGGAGTTCAGAATGATGAGCCTCCACCAGCCTATACCCCAGTTTAACAGTATGTAGCATCTTGAGGACTGTCATACGAGATACCCGATTTAAGCAGGAACTTATCACAATTTTATGCAAAGGGTGTGAAGAACGCTGTTCACTTGATTTTTTGGTGTTCTCTCATTGTTTCTTGACGACCTGATATCGTTTTACTGTGCTCACTCGCTAGAACTTGCATGTTTTTGAACCTCGTCTATGTGTATCTATTACGTACGATAGATCCTGAATTTTTGAGACTTCAAAGCTTCAGGCTTAAGGGCAAAGCCGCTAGCTAAAAAAGGCAGTCATCTATGTATTAATGGTGAAGTCCAACTTTACTCGAGAAGCAACCAGTTGTTCTCCTGATGCGGCGTCAGATGAGGGATATTCAGACACCCCAACTTGTCATTACTTCATCACACTTCGGTGACCTTGTATTCTCCAGAGGGGTCCACCGTGAGTTTCCAGGCAGTGGACAGTTCAAGTTTGTTGAGATCCCTCTGCCAGAGGACAGTGATTTTGAGAGGGCCTCTCAAGATAACGCGCTCTTCATATTGGGAGATGATTTAGAGGCTCAGCGTTGGAGTGAGCTCTGCGGTATCCATATAATTGTTTCTGTGTGTTGCACTGTGAGTTCCCTGGAGGAGAAATACAGGGAGAATGACACACACGACATCCTTGTAAATCGAGGGGGTCCTACATGAGTTATTTGTGAGTTTTCAAGACAAGTACAACGAAAACCAGATTGACAGAAAACTCGTAGACACCACCAGACTCAGTCAGTGTGGTTTGTTGGCTGACCTGCATAATTGCTTGTATTGGTGATATGAATCACAGAGTAGATGAGAGTCACTCACTTCCAAATCAGTAGAGATTGCAGGGTAAATGACTTTGCTGTGGTCGATATGGATTTTGCAGACAGTAAGCCTGCACATTAAATCAGAAATTCTGAATCATCAGTGATGTGCAAGGCCTGGCTCGGCTCAAAAGCCAGGGCTATGGCTCGGCTTGATAGGGCTCAGGCTCCTTCAGATTGCAGGCCAGGCCCTCCCCAATGGCTCAGGCTTGGTCAGGCTCGGCTTTGGGCTCAGGCCTCGGCTTCATATCACAATAGTGCTACAACATGTCTAACGATTGAACAAATACATCTTCGTCGTCGGAATCTCGCTGCACTTCTTCATCATCCAGTAAGTCACCCATCTGAGGCTCAGGCTGGTCCAAGTCTCCGTCACCCTCAGTGACGATGGAAGGATCCTTGCAAAACAACAACCCTCGTTTGATCATGCATTTGAGGCACTGAAGTGCCTCAACGATATCAGGTTTCAGACGGTTATGTTGCTTACTGATTGTGATTCCTGCTGATGAGAAAGCTCGCTCACTTGATACAGAGGTTGCCATTACAGAAAGGAAGTCACGGGCAAGTGAAGCCCACACGGGGTAGCATGGAGAGTTGATACCCCACCATTGAATAATGGACATCCCTCCAAGATGGTCCTTCAAGTTCAAGTATGCATGAAAGTCGTGCAACCACGGCTTCAATGGATCCACCGAGTCAAAAAGACAAGCCGAAGATGTGCGAGACAGAGTTGGTGGATCCTTGTATGGTGTGTCAAGTGCATCTTCATCGCCATCAGAAAGCTCATTCAGCAAAACATCCAATCTGTGGTTGCTGGTGCTGGTGCGAAGCTCCATAGATGCTGAGGACTTCTCTGCATCATCACCATGCATCTCGAGATAGCGCTCCTTATACTGCAAGAAAAACGTCAACAACAGTTTATAAGTGAGATATAGACAAACAAACCATTGCTTCAGCATTCTCAAGTGCCTCATGCAGTAAATCATTCCCCCAATAATGATGGATATGAGCAGCCTTTTGTGTTGGGTCCAGAACTAAGATACTCCGAGTCAAATAAGTTGGTGTAGAAGTAAATTGGATGTGAGCACACTCACACATAGCCATGATGTGAGCATCTGAACTGGCAGACTTCATGTAATAATCTGAAATTTTATCAATGGTGGCATCCAACACTTGATGAAAATCAATATATTTGATTCATGCTGAATGAGATGACCAGGCACTGTGTAGTGCTTCGAGTGCTGGCAGTGCCAGGTGCAGTGTTGGACCCTCCTCAGAGGAGAATGAATGCTGTGCTAACTCTGCGAACTATCATGCACAATTAGTATCCTGATGGCCCACAAATAACATGAAATGTACACTGAGAAGTGAGAGAAGTTTTGGACCTGAGACCATTCATCTTCAGACAGCTCTAGGCTGGCAATCTTTTTGCGTCTCGAAGCATCTCTTTCTTGCAATGCGAGTTGGCCAACAAAGTAATTAACATCCTAGCAAAATGAAATGTAAGCAAGGGGACAACAATGAAGTCTTATTACATACCTCACGCATTTCAAATGCATGATGGAGCATGACAAAGGTTGAGGACCATCGTACCTTCATATCTAGAAGAAGCTGGTGTGGATTGGCCGTAGGAACATGACCGTCCTCGTCATGAAGTTGAATATTGCGGAACAGTTCTTTCTGGGATGCAGAAGAATGTTCTTATACAAAGATGAGCCACATGAGCTACATGGATCCAAAAGTCGTCAAAGGCAAACCTTAACAGCAATAGAGCGTACAAGCCCAACCTCATCATGCTGCCCATGA
>MU178034.1:0-10598 GCA_016695465.1 Suillus americanus | reverse complement strand
AGTAAAAGTAAAAATCAACCAGAACAAGACACATACCAGTAGTCTCTTGCAAAGGTTTGTAAGATTCTGTTTAAACAAGTCGATTATTGCATGCCATGTCTGTCTGCAGTCGGGTAGGATAACACCATTTGTTGCATGAGCTGCAATGTCGACCATGTTCTTAAAAGCAGGATGTTCGAGGGCTTCAATGGGCTGATATCCCATGAGATGCATAATTTTCCCTACCTCAAAAAAATGTACCTGGTCTGTGTCAATCAGCCACTGAGTTGTGGCCTCCTGAAATAACGCATCTGTGTATTGAACAACCTGTTCATTTGGCACACGTGGCTTGAGGTGTCCATTGATACTGGACTGTTGGTCTGCGGCGGCATCTTCTCAGCATCGTTTGGCATCATTTGGGAGCATCAAAACAAAGTTGTTGTTCTTTGCCCATTTGAGATAGGCACCCTAGATACAACTTAATAACTACATACATAGAAATATGAATCAAAAACTTACCTGATGTGCAGCCTCCTGATGTTGGCGCAATGTCGTCACTTCATTCACAAATGGTACCTGGCACTTGTGAGATTTACTAAGATAACAATCAATTAAAGATTCATTTAAAATGAAAAGGTCTTACCTGCAAGCATGACAGTCTCTGTATTTCTTGCTGTCCTTGAGATATGGAACAGAGAACAGTGCGTCGATATTGCGACTGCGCTGCTCTTGTCGAGGCTTGGACGGTTTGTCGATACCCACGACTTTGATATCGGTAAGAAAGCCTTCTGCATTGACTGAATCAGCATTAGGTAAGGGTACTACAATCATTTGTTAGTGAGTTCACATGATAAGAGGACAACATAAATGTACCTTTCTTTTGCCATTTTTTCGGTGGTGTCATTGACATCAGGGGGTCTTCTTCTTTGTCCTTGTCAGAAGCAGGAGGCTGTGCAAAGTCGACATCCTTGGCATCAGGACTTTGTGCAACCTGTTTTTGTCCTGTAGGAATTGGGTTGCAGTTAGTAAAGCACATAAACCTAAGGAAAACTTACCTTTGATGAGCTGTTTGTTGGTATGGGGGCTCACCAGCTTGATTTTGTCATTGTCAACCCTATCTAAGTCAGTAGGGTCCAAGGTAACAGCAGCGCGGTTTGCGATATGAGCTATCTGGTGGGAAAGAAGTTCTTGATCAGCTGCATTGTCTGCACTAATCACCTTTGCTGATGGCACAGCAACCCGTTTAGGACGCGGTGCAGGCGCTTCCTCAGTGTCCGAGTTGATGCACAGCACCATTTGGAAATAAGGTTAGCCGGGTGATTAGCAAAAAAGGAAGGCTGATCCAATAGTATGGACCGAAGAAACTATACAGTTTCTCGGATATCACTGCAGGCCATACTAGACACTAGATTAGGTTGGCTGAAAGCCAGGGCTCAAAGGCCCGGCTCAGGATTGAACAAACCTGAGGCCAGGCCTTGAGCCTACATAGGCTGCACTTCAAGGCCCAGCTAGGCTCGGCCTAAGTCGGCTGGGCTGGGCCTGGCCCACGGCCTGAAGCCGGGCCTTGCACATCACTAATTCTGATGCGCATAATTTGCGGTGTTTGTCTTAATAGTTTGTGTAGGTTGCAGACATCTTGTATTTTCCTGGGATGAGGACTATGTCACGGTGTAGGTTGGCAACCGCACAGTACAGATGTGCCCACCTTCCAGTCCAAATTCACTGACCCAGAGATAATCATCGCAAGTAAAAGTGAAGGTACTTACTTCTAAACCATGGGGCAATAACCTTGGTACATGCCATCCCTGTTACAGTCAATGTACACCCCTATTCATTTTTCCTATCTACCTTGTATTATGTCACATGCTGCACATCACCGCCGCTAGGCTTATCTCTGACTTACTTTGCTTATCTTGTATTACACCACGATCACTATCACCGTTGCTAGGTGACCTATTCTTGCTATCCTTTATCTCTGACTCATCCCCATTCCCACATTTGCCCTAAACCATTGTAGTTCCCTATATATACTTCGTCTTGTACGTTGTAGTTCTGTACTTTAATCTTACTAGGTTTTACTTGGAACTTCCTTCACTTAAGACCTCCAATCTTAAGTCATCTGAACCAATATTCAAGTCAAGGACACTCTCCTTGACCTGTCTTAGAAACATTGATCATCAAAGCTTTGACCTTGCTGAGGGAAACTCTCTCTGCACGGTTAACCCATTGTTAGACTATAGCTAAAGCTCTTATCGAGCCGCTACTGTCTAGAACTATCGTAGTTTATAACAAAAGATTCAAGTTCAAACCAAACCTCTCCATCAGAGAGGCCCCATTGCTGTAAAAACATGACAACCCCTTAGGTTAGAAAGTATTGGTGGGAAAGTGATCCAAACAAACCACCAGAAGAAGAATATCACAAGGCCGCAGGTCCGGATATAGAAGACAGAGAGAGATGAGAACCGTCCCCTGTAACCACAGAATCAGATCACCATATGACTACTTCGTCCGATGAATTCCCAGAAGAACAGACCCCCCAAAACATTACTGCAAACCCTAGTTTCAGAATGTCTAACCCCACGACGACTGTTTCCGAGCTTAAGGCTGGAGCACCAATGAACTATGATGGGAACCCTGATCAGGTCCTTAGATGGTTGTTTTCATTTAAAGCTTACTTCACTGTCAACTCCACCATATACAACACTGATGAAAGAAAAGTCATTATGGCACTGGCATACATGACTGAAGGAAGTGCCATGGGATGGGCGTTAACTTTCTACACTGAAGTTGACAATACCACTAGCAAATCCTATGGAACCTTCGCCAGTTTTGAGACCAAGTTCAAAACATCATTTGCCCTGGCCGACAGCAAGTCTGTAGCCCTAACCAAGCTCAGATTGTTGTGTCACTCAGGAGACCTTACCTCCTACGTCACTAGTTTCAAAACTCTAGCCGCTCAAGCAAGTGTGAAGGAAGATGCTGTCCTAATCTCATTCCACAATGACAGATTGAAAAGAGGACTTGTCAACGCCGTCGTTCAGATGGAAACCATTCCCACAGACTTCAACAAGTGTGTCGCCATGACAATTAGACTTGATTGTAACTACCAAAGAGGGGCTGTGTTCTGAAGCAGCCATTGTACCACTGTTAAACCCAATGGACAGCACTATGTACCGAAACCTTTCATTGATCGGCATGACCCCAATGCCATGGAAGTCGATTGACTTACCAAAGGAGAGCATAGCGAGCACCTGCAAAAAGGACTCTGCTTCACATGCTCCAAGAAAGGACATATGGCTAGAGCCTGTCCTCAGAAGAAAGGAAAGATGCCTGTCTGCCACAAAGAAGTTGAGGATAGCAACAAAGAAGGAGAAGAAGCAGAACTCCGATGCCTTGCAGAGGATTTTTGATGTGGAGAACTGGATCAATGTCAGTATCTCCCGATATAGCAATAAGACTTGTACAAGCAGTTGGTGAACGTAAGGAACTTTGCGTTCCCATTTCCCTCATCTCAAAAACACGTCTGAAAACCATTGAAACCACCGCAATTGTTGACTCCAGAGCAGCCAGAACCTTCATTTCCAAAGAATTTGTCAAGAAACATCAAATCCACACTCACACTCTCAGTAAACCATTCAAAGTAACAACTGCCGATGGAAGCTATTCCAAAAGCGGAGCTATTTGCCAATGTTGTGTCCTGAATGTCAAAATAGATGGACGAACAGTGATCAGAAAGTTCAACATCACTCAGTTGGGTTGGCAAGATCAGATCCTCTTGGGAATTCCCTGGCTGCACGCTATGAATCCTCTTATAGATTGGACCACAGAAATCCTTACTCTCTCTCGTACCAAGAAGAGTAGCCTAGTTGAAGAAGAAATCAATAAAGCATGAAAGAAGAACGACCTCCCCCTCCTGTTCTCAAAAGAAGGACCTGTTGAGAAAACTTGGAAGAATTTGAAGTTGAAAAAGAAGGTAGACGAACCCATCCTATTTGTTAAGGAATCCACTCCGGTTCCACATGCAACTATCGAAGAAATTCCAGATGAAGAAGCACCCAGTCCTACCTCTGCTGACACTGTCCCTGATCTCCTCCCTATCCCAGATGATGATGACGAAATCTTTGACATGAAAGAAGATGTTTGGACTCAAGAAAAGTTTGCTGCACCCATACAGGAGGTATCTATGTACAATCTGGACGACAAAGAATTCCTAGTCGAATATCCCATTGACGCCTCAGAAATTTGTATAATCACGAACACTTCTATGGATACTCCTCTCACTCATGATGGAACCAGTCATTCTGAACAGAAACCTATGGTCATACCCCTGCCATGGTCTACAGAATACGCGAAAGTTAGTAACAAAGCCCAGCAGTTTGCATTAGCTGCAGGTCTAGAACAGAGGAAGAAAACTTTTGAAGAACTCGTCCCATCTTATACTTTGCTGACATCTTTGCCAAGGATGGTCTTAACCAACTACCACCTGAATGACCTGGCATAGATCATCGCATTGAAACTAAACCTGGATTTATTCCCAAAACATCGAAAATCTATCCCCTTTCTGTAGCAGAATGCGCCACCGTTAAAGCATTCATCAACAAAAATGTACAGAAAGGATTCATCTCCGAATCAAAGTCTCCACAAGCTAGCAGTTTCTTCTTTGTAGGAAAGAAAAGTGGAGATCTAAGACCCTGTCAGGATTACTGGTATATCAACGATTGGATGATCAAGAACGCATACCCACTTCCACTTCCCCTATTGCTTGTTGCACGGTTATATGGCGTGAAGTATTTCACCAAGATGGATGTATGATCTGGTTATAACAATATTCATATCCACCCTGAAGATAGATGGAAGGCTGCGTTTACCACGGAATTTGGACTCTACAAGCCAAACTTAATGTTCTTCGGTCTATGCAATTCACCAGCTACATTCCAAGCATACATGAATCAGACGTTCTGGCAGGAGATTAATGAAGGATGGTTAGTAATATACATGGACGACCTCCTCATCTTCTCCAATAATCTTGATGACCACCATGAATGTACTCGACGCATCTTGACAAAGATTCGAGCAGAACAACTCTTCCTGAAACCTGAAAAATGTACCTTTGATGCCCAAGAAGTTGAATACCTTGGAATGATCATCCGCCCCAGATACATTGCTATGGACGTTGCCAAAACAGACGGTATCTGTGACTGGCCAGCCCCAAAGATGGTTAAAGAAACAAGATCATTCCTTGGATTCTGCAACTTCTACCAAAACTTCATTCCCCATTACTCCAATATCACATGACCGCTGATTGATCTCATGAAGAAAGATACCACATTCCTTTGGTCCAACCTGTGTCAAGCTGCATTCTCTACATTGAAAGAATGTTTCCTTAAACAACCCATCCTCCGAAACCCTGATCCAACTCAGCAGTTTGCTGTCACAACCGATGCTTCCTTAGTAGCCACAGGAGCAGTCCTACTTCAGACCAATGAAAATGGCATCTATCATTCTTGTGGATATCTTTCCCAATCATTGAACCCTGAAGAACATAATTACCAGATCTTTGATCAAGAATTGTTAGCAGTTATCTGTGCTCTAACAGAATGGCATCACTACCTTGAAGGGAACCCCCACCCAGTTACCGTCTTCACTGATCATAAGAACCTCCTCTACTTCTGTACTGCACAGAAATTGACCCATTGCCAAGCATGCTGGCAATTCCTTCTTTCCTGTTATGATATCAAACCACACCATGTACCAGGAACGAAACTAGCCGCACCAGATGCTCTTTCTCGCCGCACAGATCATACTCCCACTGATACTGATAATGAAGATATGACTCTCCTCCCTGATTCCATATTTGTACGACTCTTAGACCAAGAACTCATGACAATGCTTGCCAACCCCGACCCCAATGACTTCAACCCCATATTCCAAGCTGCTTCAGATGTGCTTAATGGTCTCTGTCTTCCCCCCATGAAATCAGCCCTTTCCAATTGGACCATCACTAACGACATCTTGTATTACAAAGACCGTGCCTATGTCCACCCAGCTGGTTGCCATGCTATTCTTGAGCACACTCATGACCACGCCACCACAGGTTACCCTGGTCGTTCCAAAACAGAAGAGCTCATCAAATGAGACTTCTGGTGGCCCTCTATGAGAACTTATGTCCAAAAATACATCGAGGGTTGCGCCCTTTGTCAGCAAATGAAACCCGATACCCACCTGACAACACCTCCACTCATTGCTATCCCTTCCTCCATTTTGACTCCCTTTGCCCAAGTGTCTGTTGACTTTTTTTAAAAAAAAGAATCCAATTTATGTTCATTTGGGGTAATTCTCATCCCCTGTACAAAAACCATTACCTCAGAAGGCGTTGTGAAGAAGTTTTTCAAATATGTCTACCGTCGCTTTGGACTCCACAAGAAAGTCATCTCAGATCAAGGCCCACAGTTTGTATTAAAATTCTCTAAAGCCCTTGCTAAGCTTTTGAAATATGAGATTGCTGCTTCTACTGCTTATCACCCCCAAACCGATGGACAGACAGAACATCTGAATCAAGAATTAGGAATCTATCTACAAATATACTGTCACAACAACCCCAAACACTGGGTAGAACATCTTCCTATGTCTGAATTTGTCCACAACCATCGAAAACACGACTCTCGCAATGCATCCCCTTTCTTTCTTATGTATGGATACGAGCCTAGAGCTCTCCCTCATGTCCTTCCAGACTCCACCATCCCTGCCACAGAAGAACAACTCCGTCTCCTTCAGAAGATACAGGAAGAAGCTATTTCCTGCCACAACCTGGCAATGCAATGTATGGCTGCATGATCATATGGGAAGAAGTATCAACCATGGAAGGTTGGCGATAAGGTTTGGTTGTCAGGCAAGAACCTCATCACACAGTTACCATCATGGAAACTCGCCCTGAAACAATACAGTCCCTTTGTGGTGAAAGCTGTACTCTCTCCTATCACATTCACACTCCAATGACCAGCACAATGGAAGGTTCACCCCACATTCCATGCTTCAGAGTTATCCTCCTATCATGAAACAGAAATCCAAGGCCTGAACTTCCACGACCCTCCTCCTGACATCATAGATAATGAAGAAGAGTATGAAATCGACGCTGTCCTATTGCATAAAGGCACGGGTAAACAAAGATGCTATCTGGTGTCCTGGAAAGGATACTCTTCTGCCAGCAACAAATGGATCCCAGAAGGGAACCTTGATAACGCTCAAGACATCCTCGCAGCATATAAGAAGGCTCACTGATTGTAAAACAGAAACAATGACCTCTTCCCTCAATCGGCTATGCATCATCACCCAACGTATCCAATAAATTGTTACTGCTATGAACACTTTCTCTGAAGATGTTATTGAAGATAGTCAACCAGAATTTCAAAACCCACCCACGCCAACTCTAACTGACACCACATTATCCACTCAAACATCCACCTCCATTGATTACTTCTCCATCATTGACAAAATAGAAAGCAACTCCCTTTTTGAATCTGCCCTCACCTCCACTGAATATGCTATCGAGATTGACCGCCTTCTAGCAGAAAGAGGCACAATCTCTAGTGGACTCCTTATCAGTATCATTCGTTCCGCCAATCTTATTGCTCATGCTGCCAACATCATCAATGACCCCGCTCATCAAACCCTCTTCCACCACCTTCATATACGTATTTGTAACACTGCAATCCGTCTTCTGCCTACTTCTACTAAAGAGGCTATTCGAGAGGCTATCCATATTGTTGTTGAACAAACCACCACAGAGCCAGTGGCATGGCCCCCATCCACTCACATCACAATCCCTGTTCTACCTCCAGCAGAGGTACCAGCTCCTGCTGAGCATTCAGATAGCATTCTTGCTCATCCTGCTGTACTTGACGTATCAGCTCCTTCTATGCCTACCTCCTTGCCCCCACCTTGTAGATACCTAGGGATCAACAGGGGTAAACCCACAGGTGTCGAGACTGTGACCCATACCCATACACCCAAGGGTACACAAGGGTCCGGGTCTCTCCAGGGGTCATGCACGGGTAAGGGGTCATGCGCAGGTAAGGGGTATACCTGTACCCATGACTGCAAAAGGATGGTATGGCAACTTTGAATTGACATGGCTAGTTAGTAGTACTGTCTAGTTTAATATAATGCTGTCCCATCCATCATACTCATCCACCTCACTGTCGACAGAGTCAGGGAGGCTTACAGCAGCCAGGACATCCTTGTCCTTGACCAATCCCAAGAGGCTCCACAAACCAACACACAAAATTGCACGTGTTGACTGTGCAGTAAGACGGTTTTGAATGTGAGAGAGAAGGAGTTGTCCACAGCTAAATATGCATTCTACATCGACCAATGTTGCTACCGGAAACATTGTCAGCCAACAAATAATATATAAGATCAAAGAAAAATACACATACCTGGTATTGTCAGGTAATCCAATGCCATCCTTGATAAGTGTGGATAAGTCTTGCAGTGCCCATGCCACCATGCAATCGCATCCGCAACATTCTCAGTGTCAGTGTTGAGGTACAAAGTGAGTTCATTGAGTGATGGTATCGTCTTGGGTTGTGTGAGGGTGGGCAAATGGTCAAATATATTGGCATCATCGTCATCATTGTCCTTATCAAAAAATAAAAGTTGTTAGTATTGAAACCATGCATGAGAGAAGTGATACATATCACATCATCCTCAGCAGCTTCTGGAGCACCATTATCATTGGTAAATGAGTGACTGGCATAGGACTGTTGATATTCTGTGCAAACAAGTGTTTCAGCTGTCTCGATCCACTCTTCCTCCCAGCCTGTGGACTTGAAGTAGGATAACTTGTGATGTGGGTGAAGAACTAATAAAAGTAATGTCAGACTGCAAAACTAAGAGAAAACAATGAAAATGCACCCATAGCAATACGGTAAACTTTAGATGAGTTGGTTAGTGAATAGTAGCGGTTGAGTGTGCGCTTGGCAAGGCTGAGTGCAGCGCGAATGGCAGGCTCCAGTGTGTCTCTCTTGATGATGCCATTGGTAAATACAGAGTCAATATGGTCCATAGTGGGTATAACCATTGCTAGGTTTGGCGTTGAGCGAGAGAAATACAAAGTTGTGTCTTTGAGAATCTGACAGTGTAGATTTGTCAGCATGGGCATGTGATCATTAGTGGAGTTAGTCGTATTACCTTCAGGACATCGCGCAGTTGTTTGACAAGTGCCCACTCATATTCCTCCAACTCATACTTCCCTAGTCCTAGTTTGCATGTGTCTGTTATGGCATCTATCACCTCTCGGTACTCAAGTGCAAACTCGAGCATATCAAATGTCAAGTTCCACCATGTCGACACATCGTGTGGCATAATTCGGTCACCCAGTTTCAGCTCTTCAAGTATCATTTTCCATGCTGGCAAGAGGAGTGTAGTTGAATGGATCAGTTTATATGCAAGTTTGCACAACTGGAAAGAGGGTCAGTTTGCAGGTGAGCTTTCCAATATTAGACATACCTTCACCAGCATATGTCTGAGTGGCTTTATACCAACCTGGAGTTTTTTGCACTCCTCGTCTGTTAGTGCTTGTACTTCATCCACCCAGCCCTCATCACTATCATCATCATCTGTACCCTTGTTCGGATTCTCATCAATGGTTTGCCTCTCTTCATCATGTAAGTCCCTTGCAAGATCCTCTAATTCCTTGTCTATACTAATGTTACCATCTGATTTAGGTATATCGAACTCGCGGATCAAAGACTTCGCTATGAGGTTTACAATGTGCAAGAAGCACCTCGTTCTACTTGTCAGGCCAGAGAAGTGCAGGACGAGCTCCGCAAGCTCAGCGACCATTGTTTCATTTAATGCTGCATTGTCAGCTGTTACACTTAGAATCTGTGTTGGCAATCACTCAGGTACATTTTTCTTCTGAATCATTATGTTATATACCTTGTCTGACACGCCAAAATCTTGCAGGACCTTTGCAAATGCTTCAGCAAGATTGGCGTCAGTATGAGACTAGGATATATCAGCATACAGTGGTGTGGTCAAGTAAGTGTTTTACCTTTGGAACCTCGACTATGTCGAGTATCATCGCCAATGGCTGACCTTCATGCTGCAGGCGCACAGATATGGCTACATATGCCCTATGATTTGGGGACGTCCAGGCATCTGTTGCAAAGTTGAGCTCACCGTCATAACTCTGGTAAGTTTGTTAGCTTATGTGTTTATGGATTAAATCTAACTGACCTATAGCATTTGTGCTATGCGAGTGTGTCTTCACAAAGACATGCTTGACGTCACAAGCAACTGTCACCGCCGAAGGTATGTAAAGTTCTGGGTGTCCTGTCTTCATTAGGGTGTTAAAACCTTGGTCATTTACAGTTTCATATGGCCGCAAGCTTTCGGTCACCCAGCGCACAATCTCTGCCTGACTCTCGGTACAAGTATGTAATTTTTCCTTTCCCTTTGCATTCAAAAGAAGTTTTGATTGACCTGGTGTCCAGCAGACTCTTGACAACACCATCTCATGTAGTAGCAGTATTTCCAAGGACAGAGGCGGATATGGATAGACTATAGGAATCAATCCTAAGTCTCGGAGTAGACAAGAGCGCGAACTCAAGTCCGGA